>VZTT01021709.1:7290-19050 GCA_013400855.1 Buphagus erythrorhynchus
TATTTTCTAATCTTAATCCAGTGAGGCAAGGATATGCCTTTGAACAACTCAGATTGCCTATAGGATGATTCCTACCAGAAATGTAATCAAAGAGCCAAGCAGCACTTTATAGTGGTTAAGAACTCAAAATGTAGCTAGTGCACAGCTAATCCTATGAAGATATTTTCAAGAATTGACAAAGTTCCTTTTTTAAAATACCACATGTTAAATAATGCTGTTTCCTTGAATTAAAACAATATATATATTATCCTCTTAAAGGCTGGTGTTTTAGATTTTGATAAATATGGGGTTTGCAATAAAAGAATTATAAAGCTTCTGAAATAAAGTGTACTTACTAGCTTTTCAGAAATGATTGATTGGGATGTTATTACCTTGTAGGTTATAATGTTCCTCTCCCTGTTACCTCTTTCTTGAACGATGTGTACTCAGAAAGTGAGGCATAGACTAATCTGGGCTAAGTAACCATTTACAAGATAAACCTGTAAGATTATAAAATGTAGCCAGGAAATGCATAAACTTGATGTGAATAAAATGTCTTCACTAGAATTGTCTGTATTGAAAGTAGTCCCTTTTTTTGGCAATGTAACGATGTTGTATAAACCATTTTCCCATGAGCAGGCTATACAACATTAAGTGGAACATGCCTCTTAAAACATTAAGATATTCTTTGGAGCTGTAACTAATTTATCAAAATATTAAACAAAATCTGTAATATATATAATCTTTGCTTCTGATTCTGTTAGTTTTTTTGTTCTAGAGCAGACTTGTGCACGAGCTGCCACAAATTTATAAATGCCTATGCTGCAACTGGGATAAACTGAATTTATTTTCTGGGGGGACGAAATACTTTATGGTGAGAATACAGATAGTTTATTCATGTAATAGAGGGGTGGCTATAAAATGGTAGGTCTGTTTATGTTCAAAATTGGAGATAATTTTCAAAAGTTAACAGAATAATGTTAAACACCTTCAATGAAGACCTGCAAGAGATTTGGGTGAAGTTGCTGAGATCTCTTGAAGACATCAGATTATCTAATAAGCCTAAATAGAACTAAAGACTTTTTAATGTTTATC
Source organism: Buphagus erythrorhynchus (assembly GCA_013400855.1). Classification (NCBI taxonomy): domain Eukaryota; kingdom Metazoa; phylum Chordata; class Aves; order Passeriformes; family Sturnidae; genus Buphagus; species Buphagus erythrorhynchus. Next base: position 8,365 of record VZTT01021709.1, read on the forward strand.
TGATACAGGCCCTCTGCAATTTCTTAAACAAAGACCTTCAAGTATTTTGACAACATTCCACTTCCTCAAATTTCAGACATATGCTTTATTCAAAATTTTACAATTTTCTGTTTGTTGAATTAACCACTTTCACACATCTCACTTTCATGTTTGAATGTTTTCTTATAAACTCTAACAGTGTTTCCTTTCCTGAAATTTTTCACTTGTTGTTCCAGAACTTATCAAAATAATTTTGTATGTTCTTAGAATAAGTTACTCTTAAATGATTTAGAATATCAATGTCTTTTATGTCTTAATCATTCATGACAATATGTAGTGATGACTGACCCAAACAAGCCATCTGGAGTCCAAGCAGAAATCGTTTCTGCTGTAATCTTCTGTCAAAATCTGCTTTTTGCATTCCTTATTTTGAGCCCATGTGAGCTCATCTTTTAGCACTTTCAGCAAAATTGTATTTCTCTTATGTGCTTAGGTTAAGATACATTGCAAATATTTCTTCATTCTTATCCACTACCCTAATTACTCTGAACCAAAAAAAAATTAAATTAAGATGGTTTAATATGATTTCTTCTTGGCAAATCTGTGTTGTCTGTTTATTATCATGTTATCCCCAGGTGCTTGGAAATTGATTTTTGAATAATTTGTTTTAGTAAATTTTCTGATATCCCAGTTTAGTCAACTATTCTGTGAATCCCAAGATACATATAAAAAGGAGGGAAAAAATGTGTAAGTACTGGTTTTGCTGCCTTAATTCTAACCCTACCTCTTTTCCACGTGTTCCAAGCTAAAATCTTGTTTCAGTTGATGACAGCTCTATTAGATTGCTAAGTCCTGCTGAAATGCAAATCTAAATATGGTTTTATTCTTTCCCTTCCACTCTTTTTTTTGTCTACTCTGATGTTCATTTTATTAAAATTGTCCCCAGTGCTTGGTCACAAGTAGTTGCTTTCTGATGACAAAAGAAAAAAAAAATCCAAATTGTTTCAGTCTTCTCTGCTATTAGTGATTCCCCTTTTTTTTTTGTGTTAATGAAAGACCCTTCCATGCTTCTTTTGCTTGCAACTTTTAATATTTTCTTGGTTTTCTTAATGCATCTAGCTTGTCATTATTTACCATCTCCCTAAGGAATTGATACAATTCCTTTATAGGAGATACTGTTCCTTTTTTAAATGTCTATCAGACAAGAGATCTCAATTTAGACTCTTAAATCTCTTTATGTACTTCATTTTTATCTTCCTGTTTGGAATGAGTTATTTTTCTGCCTCCAAAACTAGGTTTTGGTTTTGAGGTTTTTTTGAGGAACAAAACCAAAGCTTGAATGTTTGCCCAGGAGATCCTATCTTTGGTTTCCTCAATTTGTTAAAGTCTAGTTTTGGAATGTCATTGTTAATGCAGTGTGGCAATTCCTTCCTTTTGTAGTATTTGAGAATTCTGTTCTAAGGCAACTTTCACTCGAATCCTTGACTCTTGACCAAGTTCTCTGTACAAGCAGAGACTGGAACAGCATTCCTGACCAGTATTTGCCCACTTATTTTTAGCTGTCTGAGGTTATTTCCAGGGGAACCTGTTAGACAATCCACATCCTCCATTGCTTACATAATAGCATTAAGGAAGTTGGTTTGCCATCATCCCCACTTCCTAGCCTTTGACTGCTTTTGTGAATTGCTCTGGAATAGAGTCATTCACCTGCTGACTGCATTGGATATATCCCTGATCCCTATCATGGCATTGGTTCATTTTTTCTTTGGTTTTATCCTTACCCAAGGGTAATGGTCTCTGTTAGGTCTTAACTCTCACCTGTTCTAGAACAGCAGCAAAATATATTCATCTCAGCTGCATCTCTGCCTTCATTTTTTACTTGTATGTCCTTTCTTAAGTGGTGTTTCATAGCTTGAGGAGAGGACACTATCACAGTACTATACATAATGGTAGATTGATACTACCTTTTATTTAAAGAATAAAATCTGAGCTCATAAACTAAACCTAGTGACTTGAATGAACTGTGCTAAATGACTGGGAAGTATGTCATGATTGATGTATTGAGTACAGCATTTATGACAAGAGGAAGAAAAAGTATAGAAGCCTGAATGAGAAAAAAAGAACACTATTCTTCTAAGGGCATGCCCAATACTGGTAAAAAGGTGGCAACTGAAAATGTACCAAAAGACTGTTCAGAAATTACAAGAAGATGTCTATAAAAAGTCTAACAAGTCTGAGTATAAGGTATGAAATTATTGAAAACTCTTAGAATGAATAATTAAAAAATAGGATTGAAATTTGAAAGAGAACTTGGTTGACAGAAATTTTTAATAGAATTGGGTATGAAATACTTGTGAAGATCAGCAATAAGATTTGCTAAATATTCCATTTATCAAGAGCATATTTCAAATACATGGCCAGAACATAGGAAAAAGAAGTATGTAGGCATCAACAACTATTTTTACTTATACAGAAAAATGAAGGGAAAATGCAGATGATATGGACTAAAGAGACTACTTAAAAGGCAGATTTTCTCTGTATGCACATGACAGTGAATACAGAATTTTTTTACTAGGGAAAATGCCATTGCTTAGCATACAAGGAATTCTGCATTTCTTGTCCACAAGAAATCTCTTGTTCTTGTTCTAAGTGTTCCCTTGCCCTGCCCCATAGCAGCGAGGAGAAGGAGCTGAGGAGCTCCAGGGGAGGGAAGATGCCCATTAAACCTTGGATCAGGAGCTCCTGTCCCAGGCTCCTGTTCAGGGTGATGTGTAACAGCTGCAGCTCCTGCCCATGGACTGCAGCAATGATTGCAGAATGGCTGCTCTGCTGCTGCGAAGCCTAGGGGAGGAATTTGCTCTCTCCTTTTACTCTGCAGTATGTAGAGCTAATTTACTTTGCTTTGCAAGGCTGTATAGAGTTTGCTCCTAAGTACTTACTTGAAAATTAAATTTCTCAGCAGAAAAACAACTGTAAACTTCGAGACAGTCATGTACATATCATACATTTGTTGCAGCCGTTCAAAATTATTTATTTGGTTATATCAGTGGTAGTTTCTTTCCAAAAATAGTCTGTGGAGTATAAACATCTGTTTTATAAGGTCATAAAGGGACTTTTTCTTATAGTTTATATATGGTTTTATTTAATCTCTCTGAAACTAATATGTAAGGTTTTACTGTGGTGCAGAGACTGATTTTTTACTGCCTTCATTACTTTTTTTCTGAAGTGCTTCCTAAGAATTACAGGTCTCTGTAGCAATGAGAGTTTGGGGGCTTGTTACATAATAACACGTGTGCTACTTTATAGTGTTACTTAGTCCGTGAAAATCTCTCAACACAAAACCTATTATCCAAGAATAATACCATATACACTGCATTACATAATAAATATCAAGTGCATCTCATCAGATAAGAAACTATCTAGATTTTTTTGCTACTATTCTTTCTTTGGATAGTAAATATAAAGCACACACTTCAATTTTATAGAGGATTTGAATGTCCTGAGTGCTACCATTCTCCGCTTCCTTGGTTTTTCATCTACAGGGACTTACTAAAAATAATTTTCAGTCCTGGGGAATTTTATGTTGTTTTATTTGCATTAGAGGCCATCCTGCCATTACAAACCCATATCACCATCAGTAGGAGTCTTCATACTTACTTCTACATTTAAAAAAAGTACTTGTTGAATCAAAACAGACTTCCACAGCAGAGTATCAGCCAAATTTTGGCTTTCTTTGGACATTTTAGAGCCTTTTGTGGAAAAATGTCATATGATGCAAATAATGAAGAAAATGTATGACAGAACTAACAAAATATCTCTGTATTTAAAATATCTAGTAAATATTTAGATATTTTTCCATCTCATATGTTATGACTTCTTTTAGTTGTGCAGCTGTCACTTCATAACATTTTAACATTCTTGTTTAGGCAACACTAACAAATATCACTGAACTGTGGGTAGGTATTGGTGGACAGCAAAGGGATAAGAGGGTATATGTTCCCAAACTTCTGGAACGGAGTGGAAGCTTGTGTAACGTATGTACATAACCATCCATTTTTCTTCCAATCTGCATGCATATTTGATAGTTCTTGCAGATTCATTCCAAGTTTCCAGAGTGTAGGGACTGAAGGTGGTCTTTGATCTATGTTCATTTAAAAGATCAATGACAGAAATGCCACTGAATCCTACTATGACAGTTTAATTAAGAGAGTAGGAATTTGCAGCCTTTTGAATAGAAACAGTCTTGAGGCCCATTCTGTGCCATTCTGTGAGGAAGCTGTGATGTTTGTGATTGAATGGAGTGCTATTTCATAACATTAGTTGCATTTGCCTTTTATATTTTCCATTGTCTGGTCAGCCATCTCCCCGGGGAGATTTCCTTCCTTGTGGAAGGACTTTGTGTGCTCAGCACTCCAGCAGGAGCAGGATCATGGGCTGTATGAGAGATCATGAATGGCCCAGCCTGGTGCTGCAGGCTGTGTGCCTCCTGCAGCTAGCCAGGGCTGGTAGGAGCACAGCTGGAATGCTGCTCCAGGTGTGGCTCTCAATACAGGGACAGCACGGACATTGCAAGGCAGCAAAGGGCCACGAAGGTGGATCAGAGACTGGATGTAGAAAAGATATGGAGCAATAGTGCAGCACTTCTAATGGTACCTGTAGAGAGCTTTGTGGGTAGGTGGTTTTGGTGCCTCAGATGTTTGGTTAAGGCACAAGATAAATACAAATGTGATCTTATGCATAAGGCTTTGGACTAGGACACAGGTAAGCTGGGTGGAATCTTTGCCTGCACATTGCTTTGTGCCTGGTGGTTCTTACTTAAATAATCTGATTTCTTTGAGACTAAGTTCTACAACGTGAGCAATTAAGAGATAATTACTATCTTATATATTTATGTAAAATGTTAATGAAGTGCTTTCAAATATTTGAATAGAAATTGCTATAGGGGTTAAAAGTGTTATTTTATTAGCAACAAATTTTTCTTTTGCTGAAGTTTACTACAATATTCAGTTCTTGTTGCATTTGATTGTAAATTAATTCATTGGGAAGCTGAACAACTCCATGAATTCGTGATAGACAAATACTTCTGTAAAACAGTTTACATGGTCATGCTTGCTAAGCTGGCAAAACTTTGTAAAACTATGTAAATAATTTTAACTTCAGAGTATATAATACAAACTTTCTGATCATTGCAGTAAGAACAACTACAGTAATTAAAATAATTACATAAAGTTATGCTCTCTGACAAGTGCGAGATTTCAAGGGAAACCATTGTATTAGGCATGTAGAAGTTCTGTAACAGAAATTTTGCATTCCTATTGATCACTCTTTTATCAGGTGAGGAAATGTTTTCTGTCTCTATTTGTGCTACTCTTGTTTCCAGAGTATACAAACTGCATTAAATTTAGTTTTTCCTGAGCCAAATTTGTATGTTTTTTGTTTTTTTTTTTTTTTTGCTTAAATGCTGTTGCTAGTGGTTTTCTTTAGATAATGGTATATAGGGGTGTGCATTACTTTGCCTGACTTTAGCTAAATATGAGATTGCAAGTTGAAAATTGTCGCCAGTCAAAAGTGTGAATTGAAAGAGCATAAGCCTTGCTTAGCAAAGCACAATTATTATTCTATAGTCACTCTAGAATTTTCTTTGCAGATTCATGCATTAGAGTGTATACATCCTTCTCAGTCTGAATCCCACAAAGAACTTACGGTCTTCCTTGACCTTTAGAATTATTTTTTGCTTTTTCTAAACCTATGGTTTTGTGTACTGAATATCAGGACATATTTTGGGGATATTTCTGCTTGAAGTATCAACAGAATGCTGGTATTAAGTACAGATTTCCTTATCCTGTGTTTTGTAAAAGCAGAGTTACTCTAACTGTGTCTGCTGTGACTGCCAGTGCCAGAATTGCTGTTTGTGACATTACTCTTGGAATGTAAGCAAAAAGACAGTTGGAATATTGTGAGGCAGGTAGGCACATTGGCTGGCCAAATGCCCAGGAGCTTGTCTGAGTCTCCCTATAATGCTTGCCTCAAAAATGCTCTAATGAGTAAATGGTGTAGACAAACCGTGAACTCATTCTGAAATCCAGCCTCATGACTACTTTTGCACAGTACTGTAGATCTGGCATCTTAAAATCACATTTAAGCTACACTTACCTTGTGTAAGTGTGATATCTTGTAAATGGGTCTTAAATTGCATTAAGGTCCCCTGGAAATCAAATGCATAAACTCTTCCTCTCATATTAAAATGCATGCACTGCTAGACCCCATGAAATCACTGTATCATGCCCTTGGGAAAAAAAAATGGTGTTGTTAATTTTCCTTATGTATAGGAGTTAGGGGGTTTCTAATTAACTAACTAGCTTGGTTACTCTGAGTCTTCTACATGAATTCAATTTTTTTCTCAGTATTCTAATTTCATAATAGTTGTTCTCCCTTTGAGCAATAGAAATGAGGGGGTTTTAAGTGTTGTTAGGAGATTAAAGAAAAATTATTAAGTTCCTGCCCCCAGAAGAGTTGGACACTTTGTTCCCTTGTAACTGTGAGGTGATGTAACACAGTGATGTAAATTCTGAAGTTTGGCTTCTGTCTTCTCCTTCTGTGCTTTCAGAATTGTTTGGGAGATTTCATCATGAAGTGCTTCGTGTGTTTCTTTAACAGCTGCTCCATATGAGCACTAAAGATAAGGAGCAGGGTTAGAACTGCTGCCATAAAGATCCATTTGTAGATTGGCTTTCTGGCTTTTCACAAATATATCATTTCTGTTGACTCCACGTTTGAACTGTGCATTTGTTCCCACTTGAGCAGCCATTTCATCATTGTTTTTTCTGCATCTTGTCCTGAATCTTTTTCATCCTCATATGATTTGTAGCTGCTCTGACCACTGTTTAGTTGGGGTGATCCCTAAAAAAGGAAGAAAACGTCACTCCTATGACAGAGAATTTTTGAAATGCTATAATATCCAGTAAGTAGAACTTCCAAAATTTAACTGGCTTTGTTTCCTGCTAGTAAAGACAGCATGGCAAAATTCACAGCTTGAAATTGATGCTTTGATCTCTGACTTTCCCGTTGTCAACAGGCAAAGGCCAGCATTGCTGGCATCACTTGCATCGCTTAGTTTCACCTGTCATTTCTCTTCTCTATTTTTAAAAGAGCATAATTCTGCAATTGTGACATTACCTGTAGTATATAAATGCAGCTGTTTCTAAGAAGATTAATTACTAGAGATGTTTTTGTTGTTTCTGTGGGAGTAATTAGGTACATCAACCTAGCCATGCAAAAACTCAGCATAATATTGAAACAAATTGGCAAAATTATATTCTTTGCCATAAAGCATATGAGCTTACAAAATATCAGACTTGGTGTATTCCCAGAGTGTGCTGTTGTCCTCCCATCTCGAGGACTCATCTGCAGAAAAACAGTTTGTGATTTTATGAAGCAGCAAGGAATTCCTGTATCCATATATCTGCACCCTCAGCTATGTCTTTTCACCTTTTACTGAGTTTCAGGAGGTTACGGAGTTTGAGTGCATTGTCGAGAAAGGTCTGGTAAATCAGCAGTAAATTGATTATTCTTCCATACACATCATGTATTTTCCAAAATTATATTATATATGAGTCTAAGCTAGTTTGCAGTTCTGAGTTAAAATCCAGTTCAAAGCCTTGTTCAAGTGTATGCATATGTATATACATACATTTGGAAAAAATGCTCCTGCTCTATTTGTCCTTCATTCCTTGTGTTATTGAATGGTGGTTCAAACTGGTTATATGATTGATTTGTATTTTGTTATTGGTAACATGGTTCTTCAGTCATACACCTATTCTTAAGGTATTTGAGTATTTTTATATATCTGATAACAAATGATCCATTTGACCAAACAAATTAATAGAATACTTGTCATCTTATTACTAAAATCTGAAAAAAAGCCTCAAACAAGTAAGGCTTATTTTCCTTTTATTCAGTATTTGTATTCATTATCAAATGTCATAATGATCCAAATAACTGATGAAAAATATCTGCAGTCAGTTTGCATAAATTGCAGCTCATCACTTGACTAAAATAGTGTGAGAAATGCTACTGGACTACGTTGAAAGCCACAGTAGTTTATATACTATGCTTTTTCACAAAATCATACTGCATGAAGAGAAAGACATCTCAGTGTGTTCAATTAGGATTTTATCTGCCAGTCACATATCAAGTAAAAAAATTGTTTTAACACTAATGCCCCTGAATGCAGCTGGCTGTTACTAGTAGCTAAGAAAGCAAGATCAGAAATTTCAATTATTGGTACTGTGCAGAGTGGAAAATTACTTTTAAAAACATCTATGCTGAATTTGTTTGTCACAGCTAACATTTGCTGAAGATGGCTGAATATTGGTAATTACGTTTGTAATGAAGCATTCTTTAATTTGGTTATAAATTTATTACATAAACTTAAAGTATGTATTGCTCAAAATGATATCTAAATACAAACAGGGAAGTAACAATTATATTCATAATTTAAATATACCGTAAGCAAAAAAGATACTCTTACTTGATGGAAGTGTGCTAGTGATGTTTCAAGGCACTTGTAATGCAACACATATTTATTCAGCAAACATCACCATTATTAGCAGGTCTATGCACTGAAGTCAGTTTTAAATACATACATTTTGACTGCTCAGGAATGAAAATAATTAGATTTTATATGCTTCAAGGCAGGTTTGGGTACTGATGATTTAACTATCTACAAAATCCAGTTCATCTTAAATTCTTCCTGATCCATAGCTTGCACAAAGTGGATGTTGGAGTAGGTCTTTGCTTAACAAATGCTGACTGAAGTCAGGAACATGTTTTTTGGCCGAAATAAGCTAGAATAATGTTTATTAAATCAGTTACTGGTCTTCTAAGGATATGCTTGTATGGGATGTGAATTTTTTCAAAGTATGAAAGCCTTCATCTTTGCTTAAGCCTGGGAAAGTTTGAGATTTGCTATTTATCCTGCACAACTTTTAAGGCATCTAGCTTGCTTTTGCCTGCAGAAGTGCTAACAGTGTTGAGTGCCAGAGCTGTGCAGTGTCCCTGGTATGAAGATTCCATCAAAAACCAGATCCTCTCTTTTAGGGTGGGCCTAGGCAGAGGATAACTGTTCAAACACATAGCAGGCTATCTGCTATCCTGCCTGATTAAAATAGGATGTAAGTGCTATAACTTTTGTCTCTTAGACAGTTGGAGACTAATTTAGTTATGCTGCTTCATGAAAAACACAAAGTGTGCACAGACTGGTTATACCACTTCAAAGAGGTACATGCATGGAAACTATAATAAAAACTTTAAAAGTCATATAACTAATAGCAAAAGTAATGGAAGCAAAAATATTTGATGGCATCCAGTTTTCATATTAAAATTTAAAAAAAAGCAATTATTGAAAAAACACCACATACAGAAGGACCTAAGACACATAGGTGATTCTTTCTGACCCAGATGTTGTGAATTTAGTACCCTTAGAAAGCACCAGTTCCCAACACAACTTAATGCTTATTTCATACAGTCTGTTGGATAAATTCAAATCACAGCTTAAATATAGGTCTAAATCTGCATCTGCAAAGCTTTGAAGCCAATCTGTGCCCATTAATTTGGCATGATGTTAATGTGATGGGCAAACTTATGCGAGTTAAACTGCATCTCATGTGGGCCTTAAATAGAATTTGGTTTAATAGAGTTTTGTATTTTTAAGCCCCAGATATCTCTGTGGGTGTCAATTTAGATGTTCTCAAAACAAGGTATACAGCTGCAGCTCATAGTTTTGGTTTTGTCCAAAAATTTTCAGTTGAAATTCAAGCAATTGAACGTTTCTGAATACCCATTCTATGCTTCAGTACAATTAAGACCTCTTAGATACCAAGTACTCATCAGAAGTGTAGTAGAAAATATTTCTCTTAGTGATGGTTTGAGTCATCTTTACAATTTTTCTTTAAAAATCCCATATTTATTTTATGGGCCTAATTACTAGATTTGATGGAAGGTTTGAACATGATTTTTCACACTGTTGTTTTCCTTGTCTTGAACGCTGTGTTTTTCATAAAATCCTTTTTAATTCCTCATAAATTCTAGAATGGAAACACTTAAGCTGTTAATTTGACAAGAAAATTTTCAGTTGTACAGAGAGGATAATTTTCCCCAATGCACAGTATACTTATTTGGAGGTTCCAAAAAACTCTGTTTTGTCATGTGTATATCAGACCTAAAACTCCTATCTAGTCTGGAATAAATAGTGCAAGAGACTGAATTATTGAGGTGCATATAGCTCAAGTTTACAATCAGACTTTAAATACAAACAGAGGCATTCAGACTTTTTTGGAAAAAAAATATTATTTTATGTACAAAGAAATAATTTTCTAATAACTTAATAACAACTCATCATTGTACACAACAGAGATGTTTTGAAACATGAAAAATGTGTTTTGAACTCACATTAGAAGAACGATAACTATGAAACAGCATTCTAAAACATCAAGAAATGGAAGAAGAATGGATGAAATACTAGTCTTAGTGAAGTCAAAGTAAAATTCATGTGCACTTCAGTGTAGTCAGAATTTCTTCTTCTATGTTTCTTTTAATAAAATCTGTCAATATAAAAATTCTTTAGACCATAGATGCATGACACAAATACAAGAAAGGGTAAAGTTGTAATGTTTGGTGTGCCAAAGTAGCATCACCCCAGCTGCAGAC
>VZTT01021709.1:31723-46450 GCA_013400855.1 Buphagus erythrorhynchus
AGTTAAGTGTGAATATCACAACAGTGAAATCAGAAGCCCTATCATCTTGTATGATTAAATAATTGCAATATTCAGTCATTGAATTCAGTTTTGAATTACTGTATCACCTAAGGGTTGCATCATTCTCTACTCATAAATTATCTAAGTCTTTAGAAAAATCATAGTATCTGTAATGGTATGTACTGTACTCTACTACAATGCATGTGAATTTTGTTTAGTACCAAGTAAATTTTCTCATGCATAGAAGCCGTTGAGTAGCCCATCTCCTTTTAATCAAATTGTGCTTCTCCAACTTTAGAAAAAACTTTGGTAACACGTTATGTCTGACTGTTGGGAAATATTCTCTTTGCTCTCATTCATAATATTTTGTTATAATTGCTAAGCTATGCAGAAATACTGGTATGAGGCCTACATTAACACAATTCACCTAGTTAAAAAAATAAATTAAAAGTTATCACGGCAAAAAAACTTATGTATGCCAGTTATGTCAGAATTCACGTAATTCCTTTTTCTGAACTGGTAATATTTATGTGTAATTGAATTTGGTGGTCAATGAACTGTAGAAAGGTATTTTGGTTAGTTAGGTATTCTGCATAATTATGATGTCTCTCCTAAGATCCATGGAAATGGCTTTGCAATTATGTAGCTGGAAGTTCCATATAGACAGCTCATGAAATTTTTTTATTGTCCTTATATTTTAAAACTCTAGCAGTTTAGAAGTCCATCCTATCCTCTGAGTGCATCTGCAACAACTAAAACCACAGTATCAATGTAATAAATGTGAATATTCTTATGATCTTTCCAGAAAAAAATTCATACATTTAATGTCTGAAGATTTATTGAGCTTCTAAATAAAAAGGAAAAATACTCCTTCATCACAGGCTGTTTAGGGGGAAATGCAGCATTTCTAGGAGCTAATGCATCCCTGAAAGGCCCAGTGAACCAAACTCCTGACAGGATGAGTTTTCCTGCAGAGTGCACTTCCAAAACCATCCTTTTCAGAAATGAAGCTGCAGTGAGTCTCTGTAGGTCCATAGCTCATAGTGTGAATGTTGGAGTGCACCTAAAATCCTTAAAGACTTCAGTGATCTTCCCCAAAACCCCAATAAATTCTAGTTGAAAACTCAGAGGCCACCCTTAAGAACTTTTAAATTCCCAGGAAGGTGAATTTTATGCATTCTGTGGCATAACTTCATGCAACATGGCAAGTCAGCTGTGGACCCTGAATTGAAGCAGTTATGTAGCACTGCCTGAAAAAGTTTGTTGCCTGCAGCTCTTACATGTGTCCAGCATGTTTTCAAAAAACTTGTTTCTCAAAAAAATAAAAAATAGTTTTCACATTTTTTATCACACTTTTTTTCTACCATGTTAGTATAGTTTTTCTAAACTCTTTTTTCTTCTTAGTGAGATTTTTATGAGCTTTATTAGCTGTATACTGGGGCTGTAAGTAGAAAGTTCAAAAATTCCTTTTATCAGGAAATTCATGAGTTCTTAGAAGGAATTTTAAACATTTCTTGTAAAACAGAAATAAATAAAATCTTTTAACCTTCATTTTGCAATTCTGTCATAGAGCTTTCAAAAACTCTCTCAAGAGTAGATAATTTTTTGTGCCTGTAGTGCCTGAAAAGTATCCCACCCTCTCTGTTATAAAGGCTAGGAAATATTTGCATATTTAAAGTCTACATTTTTGCTCTTGGCTAATGTCCTATTTGTCCTTGTGCTCATGCTGGCCATTTGTTAACATGACTTTCATTGTGCCAGGCTAACAAAGCTAAGCTCCTTTATTCTCCACTTGTGAGAGAAATTATTCATTCTAAGCGTGACCCTAATAACTATCCTCTACATCCATTCTATTCTGGACTGACTTTTCCTCAGCCTAGTTGACCAAAATTGTGTATTATATTTCTAATTAGGCTTTTAAAATCAGAATATTTACATGGAAGTGAGTCATCTTGTATGTTCTGGATTGCATTTGTCGTCTTTTTTTAATTGTTAAATCATAGTGGCTCTGAGTCATCCTTTGATCAACCAGAGCTTTCACATCCTTGTCCTTATCTTCTGCTTTCCAATGTGGCCTGTTTCACCAGCTTGTAATAGACAATCTCATTATAAATATGTAAAACATGATTTAAAACATTGTCTTCGATGACATTCCTCTTTGTTTCAAGGTCATCAAATAAAAATTGGAAGTCTTTAAGCTGATTTTCATACGAACTTTGGGTATATTCAGTCCAGCCTGCCTTCTCCTTTCAAAGTAAATAATTGTATTATTAATTGTAGCTTGTTCCTTATTCACCTGAAACTAATCGCTACTAGTTCTTAATGTCTCAAAAGAAATCAAGGGAATTGTATTTCCCTGTCTAGAAAAATAGTTATCAAGGAGAATTATCATTTGGGACTGGCATTATTTACTTTGGTAAACCTACTCTGTCTCCCTTCATTTCATTTTCTTTAATTCTGGTTTTTTTGATCACTTTTTCCTTCACAATAGCTCATTAACAGGTCAGCTGTTGCTTGTAGATTTGCATGTATTTTCGTTTCCTTAGAAAGTTTGCAAGATGTTCAAATATGAAATATAAAATCCTAGTGTGGAGACATTTGGTTTTTACTTTTATTGAAAAAGGGCTACTGACAATCAGACTTTCCGGTTATTTTACATTATCAACTTTTCTAAAATTTCAGTGCTGTTTGCGAAATCTGTTTCTATAGCATGACTCTAGAAAACTTTTTATTATTAATTAGGGAGAACTTCAAAAATTAGGATTTTTTTTTTGTATCTTTTGCATATATTTCTTATTGATGCCACGTTTTCACTATGCATCAAACCACCTTTTATGCCTGGCTAGAACAAAGATGTCTTGGACTCTATACTTAGTTTTCCAGATATTGAGATGGATGTGCACTGCAGAATTACTGCATAATGACTTTATCACATAATAATCCCAACACTCTTAGCAATTTCATCTCAGTAGCCTGGTGATTTTGTGTTGCATTTTTGGAAGTACTGCTTCATTTCATCCTGGGAATCTATATATAAACTTTGCTTTTCACCTGCTAGTCATCCCTGAACCTTTCCAGACTTGTGTTTAAACACCACTCTAGAAAGTGCAGTTAAACTATGACAAATTAGTAGCAAGATTTTGTAGGTAAGTTAGCATGGCTGGGGAACTCCTACCTTCCTTGCTTGGTATCATCCCATTAAAAAACAAAAACGACAATCCTGTCTTTTAGCACCTGGCAAGTTGCTTGCCTTGTATAAGCATTTTCAAACTGGCATTGTTTTTATTATTTTTACAAAACTTTCATTTGGTATTTTCCCATCTGGTCTAAATTTTGGGGGCTTTTTATTGATACTTTTCATACCAGAAAAAGAGATCAGAACTCATGCACAGACTACCTAAAGCCTCACAGCACTGGGCCAAATGCCTGTCCTTATCTCATATATTTTGTGCCAATTACAAAAGAGTGATGTTTAAATACCTACCAGGATAGACAGCTGGACAAAACCAATTGTGCCTCTTTTCATTTGTTAACAACTAAACCTTTAACATAAACCACAAACTGAAATCTTCCATTGCTTCTAAGGATCTGCTGTCTTATTTGAGGGACTAAATAAAATATATTATATATGTATAAATAATTTATTTGCTTGATTTTATTATGATGACCACACTGTTAACTCAGTACATATTTAATAATACAACTATTACCCATAGAGCTTAGTTTCTACTTTTTTTTACTGTAACTTTATATAGCTTGTGCCTATTTTGGCAGCACCCTTGTATCTTTAATAATTTAATATATGGTGTCTTGCATTTGAGTCTCTACACCACCTTATCGGGTTCTTTGAAATTTTTGAGACAGTGAAGCTGCTTTTCCAGTTCTCCTCCAGGTTGTAGGTGAATTCATTTACTCTTCTTTTTTTTTTTCCCCTCCAGACTTCCTCTGACCTGTTGTTAAGGTGCTGGTTCTAAGTTAAGGAAATTGCTGACTGGAAAAATATACATTTATGACTGTTCTGAGGACTAAGAATAGGATGGTTTCCTGTGAAATATATCTTATCTTAAACAAAAATACTGTGCTTGAACTCAAAAACCAATCTAGTACCAAGCCACACACAAGGAAGGGTTACTGAAAATAATTTGATTTTTGTCATTCCACAGTGGTTACCAAGTAGGTTTCTTGATAATGACTGTTTGATAATGAGTATGGTCTCTCAGTATTACACTAAATTTTAGACAAGTAGAACCCTGTAACAGGAAAGTAAAGCTTCAAGAGTAAATGGGAGCAGGTCTCTTAAAGGAATTATGAAAGTAGAAGGGCCAACATATCACAGAGTCACCTAAGGCAAGAGGCTGTCTTTTCTAAACACTTAAAAACTCCTTGTAAATGCTAGCATTGATTATAAGGAATGGACTGCTACCAGAATAAAACTGCCCAGGGAAAAACTTCACTTTAAATCTTTCATTTTTCCCTTAAAACACTTTTAATAAGGGCCACACACGCATGAGTTGCAAGATTGCCAAGCGTCCCTAGCTCTCAATATCCTGGGGACCATTTCTGCTTTAGAATGAGATTTTTCATTCAAATTCTAAACTTCTAGAATACAGTTGGATTTATTGGTTCTGTTTTGGTGCCTCAGATATTTTGAAAAATTACACACATACACAAAGATGGGTCTAAAATGGAAACAAAACCCAAAACTTCAAAAAATGCTTATAAAACTGCCCTATCCAAATTATGGTTCAGAGTGTTTAAAACAACCTTTCATTCTGGATTTTGGAAAGTTGACCAGGTTCCAAGAAGTCCTAGGAGCCAGGAGTCCTAGGAGGCTTCCCAGAAAATCCTAAGAGCTGGTTTAGAGCTGATAAGCCCTCTTTCCCTGGCTGCAGGTCACACAGCAGATTTTCAGATATCTGAGCAGATGACATGGAAGATACTTTAGAGGGTTTGAAATTTGCATAATTTCTATCATATTTATGTGCAAATGTGTGGATGTCTGTGAATAGCTTTCATTTTAAAATACGGGCATTTTCCAGAAGAAAAATGCTCAGAAGAATCTGCACTGTGTTCAGGATTCCCTTTTTCTAATCAATGCCAGTACAATCCAGTTAATAGGACTAAAAGTGAAATGGAGTCATGATGGGATTATTGACATTCTGTTTTGAAAACACTCACAGAATGTCTAAATCCTGACTGGTGAATTGCTGACACAAACTATAAGCTTTTCCAGGAAAATCTGAGATGCCAGTGCTGACCTGTCATTGTAAAGCTGCAGCTCCTATGGTGGGTCTGTATTGCTCTCTCTTCTCAGAGGTGCAGGCAGCTTTTAGCCACTAGCATGCTCAGAAGTTTTAGTTCCTATGTGATGTGGTCATATGGTGCCCAAATAAAAAAATTAAAATGAGATGATTTATGTGGATTTTGAAGCATGTGAAGCACAATAGTTCCCTCAAAACTTGATGTTGCTGTCATTGGTTTTAGTAATATGTGTTCCCATATTGTATTTCACCTCTGAACTCTGGAGCATCTTACAGGGCAAAATAAATGCCATTTTTATCTCATTTAAGTGAGAGGGAAACTGAGGCAAGAGTGGGGAACTGACTTATACTTCACCTCACACAAGATTAGCAGAACACAAGACAGAACCTTCAGTCAGGTTCCTTCCATCCTCTACAATAATGGGAACTATCTCAGTGCTCAGATCATCCCTCTCATGTGACTAATGAGTAATACCACTGAAAATTCTCACACATCTTAGATGAAAATGTATTTATTCATATTTTTAAACAGCATTGTGAATGTGTGGGCCTTCTCACTATGTGCATTTTTCATTAATGTCCTACCACAGGATCTTGTTGGCAGGCATGTCACTGTAGCAGACAGTTGGATGTTTAATTCTGAGGAATTTCTAAGTAAATATTTGATGTGCAGCAAGTAGTTTGACTTTGTGTACATTTGTCCAGTTAAGGAATACCCTGTCCCTTTGCCCTTCACTCCACCAGACTGCTTGCACCCAAAAAAAATTGAAGTAACAGGTAGTATAAGTGGGCAGAATTCACAATAAAATTGTACTCCAGGAAGTGACTGTAGGCAATTATTTAGTGAAGCTTATTAAATAGTTTGTGTTATGGGTATTCATATTCATTTTGAGCAGACAACAAGGGAAAATATGCTCTCCTGAAGTCTGATCAGGAAAATGTTTTCTGTAAATGTGTCTTTTTGTCAAGTAAATTGATATTGCTGCATGTTTGAGATTTGCTCAGTCAGCCCGAGCGGTGCTAGCAGTCCACACTAATTCCATTTGTGGGCTGTGGGCAGCTTTTCTTCCCTGCATTCCACCTTGCCCCTGTGATGTGAAGCTGAACCTGTGGGTGAGGTTGGGGCACCATGCTCAGGTTCCTCCCTCCCTGCTGTGTGCGGAAGGGTCTCTGTGGGCACTGGTGAGCAGGGGACAGGCAGGTGCAGCCTGGCCCTGGTCCTGGTCCTGGCCCTTGTCCTGGTCCTCATCCTGGCCCTGTCCCTGGTCCTGGTCCTGGCCCTTGTCCTGGTCCTCATCCTGGTCCTGGCCCTGGTCCTGGCCCTTGTCCTGGTCCTGGTCCTGGTCCTGGTCCTGGTCCTGGCCCTGGTCCTGGCCCTTGTCCTGGTCCTGGCCCTTGTCCTGGTCCTGGCCCTGGTCCCGGTCCTGCCCCAGCCCAGGGACTGCCATCAGCCCCAGCTCCCTGTGCTTCAGGTGGGAGCAGCTTCTGCTCTGCACCTCCCCAGTCCCACAGGCAAGCTCTGTCTACACCATTCCTTTTTCCTATTAGTATCAGTAAGTCCCAATGGAGAAGCAATTAGAGAACCACAATAAATTAGATGATTTCCCCTCTTAGCAAAAGTGCTATAAACCTGTTGTTTTCTCTGGTTTGTATAGGGCCGCTTTTGTCAAGTCATAGCACATTGTTGCTTAACCCAGTGCCTTCAGCTGTTGGTTTCATTATCATAAGCTTATTCATATGCTTCTAGCTTTCTCTTTTTGTGTATAATAAGTAATTAGTGTAATTTAATATGTCATCATTGTTGCTTTTCCCAGCACAGAATAATAATAAAAAATCCAGTATAAATGTAAAGTTAATCACACTGTAACCTCTCTTACACTTTTGTACATCCCCACGTAAGTCCTTAACAGTAATCTAGGGTTGGATAAATGACACTTTAAAAAAAACTCTGTACATACTTTTTGATAGTAAATTTAGGGCCAAAATAGTATCATCAGAGGCTCAGCATACACAGATACTTGGGATATCATAGAGTAAAATATGTCTTTTTCAGAAGCATGAGATAAAGCCAATTATAACAGCTTTAGTGAAATAGACAGTGGAAACAATCTCAGGATGAGTGCTTGATGTTTAGCTCAGTTAATACCAATTAAAGCCTTCATAATAATTTAAAATTCTAATGTAGAAGGGTTCTGTTGCTATTTGCTCTTTTTTTCCTGAGTACTTTTAATGAGCAGCATCGCCTAGATTGAATACTTACTTTTAAAAGGATGTTTTTGCATTTTTACTGTTAAAATCTGAAAACCTTCCTAAAATACACATGATACAAGGAAAATGGTGTACAGAAGTCTTTATCTCTTTATTTAATCATCCAAATGACATCACAGACTACTCATGCCTTTCTTCCATATTTATTGCATGGTCACTAGATGCTGCTCATTGATACTTCTCAGATGATACTCATTTTAGTTTGCTGATCTCTGCTACACCTTTTATCTCTCACAAGTGTATTTCTCCCAGGCCATGGATGTATATTAATGTCATGTTTGTTTATATGGTTGTGAAGATCATTGTTTTACTTCTGAAATAGGTAGTGCACATGTGCTATGAGCAAACTGTGGTAATCTATGTAAATTACGTGCACAGAGCCATACTCTGCCCTTGGGGGAAATGCAAATTAGAACATTTTGTAGTTTATTTGTTTTTAAATACATACACTTTTCACATCAAGGCTCAGGACAGACTCCTTGTTTATTTTCCCATTGCTCATCATTTGTTATTCCTTGTAAATATCTCAGTCTTTAATGATTAGTTTGCTACTTTGGCAGGAAAAAAATCCTTGATGAGTGAAGTCCTCAGAATTTGGTGTATTTTATAGCTTTGCTGTAAGGGATTTATCTGCTTGTAAAAGGGTATATAACACATGACTCAAAGCCATTATAGCGATCTGACAATCTTCATTCATTTTCTCCCAGTGTTGTCTTGTTTTCTTCTTTTACATTAGTGTTTGTAATATTTTTTAATCCTGTGTGACTAAAACATAGTTTACTGATTTTCCTTATATGAAGCAAGAAAAACATATTCCTAAACTGTGTTGTTTTCTGCACTTGCAGATCTCTGCAGATGTAATTTGTTTTAATAATAAAATTATTTTTATACTCTTTAAGTACCCTTTCGGAGAAATGTTTTAATGTAAGTTGTCTGATTCTATTTTAAGTGAAGGAGAAAACCTGGTAGAGGTTGTCTCTTTAAATCAGATCTGCAGTGTTGATGGACCCTCTAGCAGGCACGGTAAGAACCATTCTCACCTCTGCAGCAGGGAGCTTGACCATATAGACTCTCACATTCAATCAAAACGTTTTCCCTTTTAATATGCACTGTACCAATCCTATTCCCATGGTTACAGCCCGTGCTTCTTTGGTTGCTTTCAGTCTGTTGGAAAAGGAAGGCAGCGTACATTTCTTGTACAGGAGTTTAAAACATCATGAAAGCAACCCTGTTGTGATTTGCATTTTAAATGTTTCTCTTTTTTTCTCATTGTACAGAATGCTGTAGCAGTAGCTTCAGTTCATTTGCCACAGTCTGTCTTCTCTCAGTCTTCAGCCTGGCAATCTGTTGATAACTCCACTTGCAAGCTACAGTTTATTGTCTTTCGGAATGGAAAACTCTTTCCTAGCACAGGAAACTCATCAAATCTCGCAGATGATGGGAAACGTAGGACGGTTGCCACACCAGCTGTTTTTGCTAAAATAGGTGAGAAGCTGTTATGCATTATTTTCTTTAATCGAAAAGCTGCATTATACTTGATTGTGTAGAGAATAGAGGGGCAGAGTATGCAGTGTGCTGAGAGGCTGGAAACAGTCTCTGTCTTTAGTACAGTGTTTGCAATTGTTCCTATCTGCACGATTTTATTCAGATTGTCCTGCAAATAAAGAAATGCCCTTGCGCTGTGATTAGAATGCAAATTCTGGGCTACTGTTTGTTGCCTATGTTGTTACAGATGCTTGCTCCTTAAATCTATTGGAAGGAGCTTTGTTTTACTCTTTACAATTGCAATGTTAATGTCCTAGACACTGGTAAAAATAAGGCTTTTGGAGTGGGAGTAGTGCCCTGTTGCATGTATCAATACTCAGCAGTATACTTTCTGATACGATGGATGTAAAACAGGTGTTGTTAAAGACTTTTGTCTAAACAACATACATTGTATGTGCTAGTGAGTCATTATTTTGATTAATTACTCACCCATGCAATTTTACTCATTTTGTCCGATACTGAATAGTGCTCTCATTTCTATTAACGTTTTTAAATGTTTGAATGTGACTTTCAAAGTGCAGAATTGCCTCAGCTATTAATCATGCCATGAAACTGAGCCGTTTCTGCAGTTACATGGGCAATAGTGTAATACTGGTCGTAACTGAAGAATCTGAAACAATAAAAAAGATTTCTTTTGTGAGGAATGATTAGAAAATTTTGACACAGTATGTGATTGAAATGTTCAGATTTATTTATACCATTGCAAACTTCTCCGATGTAAGCACTACCTTTGATTTTGACCATTAAGATTTTATGTCCACTGGCTTTTTTCCCCGTTGTTTAGGGTATCTGATCTCTTTACAGAGCACTCATCACTAAAGGGTTTTCCACTCCGTCTCTGATTCAGTTTGTTCCTTTTGCAGATGGGTGCAGTTTTGGAAATCTCACCAGCCCTCTTACTATAGGATTGAGGCACTTTGCACGGGGTATAGACCCCATTGCAGCCTTCTGGGATTTTGACCTTCTAGATGGACATGGAGGCTGGTGGGGAGAAGGGTGCCACATAATTAATTCTGCAGGCAATATTACCACCATTCAGAGTACACACTTCAGTAACTTTGCAGTGCTAATGGTAAGTATATGACTTAGCAAATATACCTATATTTTTCTCTCTCTCTTTTGCCATACATTTATGTTCTTTTTACGTGCATCTGTTTCATTCTGACTTCTCAGTAGCTGACCTGCGTTTTTATAGCATTGAGTATAAAACAGTCTGAAAGAAAGTAAGTTACTTAACTGCTAGTAAGTGAATAAACCTGGTGGTCAGTTTTAGTATCCTGAGACAGGCCTAATCAGAAATGACATTAACTTTAGTCTTATAAATGAAAGTTCCATCAAGGAATGATTAGTACATAATGGTTATAAATTATAGGACAGGGTTTGAAGATACGTTATATACTCCTGTGTGCTTTTACATCAGCACATCTCAGAGGCTGGTCTGCTTTTGTTCCTGCCCTGCACTGTGTTGATCATACTAATTAGTTGCAGGCATACCGCAATGTTGAATCATTTAATAAATGGAGAGGAATAACATCTTCTGCTCTTTTAAGTATGGACAGAGCTGTCCTTGTTGATTCTGTGGGAGTTTTGGTCTGTACATCAATGCTGATAGCCTACTTAGGAAATTGCTGTTTGTGAAGGAAAATATTCCTGTGCAGTGCTAACACATCAGCTGCTTTGCTCTGTTCTCAGTCACACTTACAGTTCCCATTGCAGTTATTTAACTAACCTGCTTAACAGAAAGTTCCCTTCATGAAAGCAAAGATATTATGTGTACAATAATGAACTGTTATTATTCAGGGACTAAAGGAAAGCGAACAAGAAATTGAAAGGTTTCTAAGCTTTAGAAAATGTTTGCACCCTTAAAAATATTTATTATAAGTCAGTTGTAAAAAGATTAGACACGTGTACTATTAACACTAGACTGCTCTTGAATGCTGATGCATGATTGCACTGTAGATGCTGCTTGTGTACATTACAGAAATGTTTATAGTTGAGTAAATAATGTATTGTGTGTATGTGTAAGGGACAGCAAACACAGGCGACAGGAATTGCGAGGACGTGTGCAGAGAATTCCAATCTGCTGCTGTCAGATGGAGCCCAGATGGCAGCCAATCATAGCACAAAGCTGTGTGCCCACGAGTTAAACGCAGACATTATCGTCCACTTCGTAAGAACTGATTTCCCTGAGACTTAGTTGAACATTTTTTCACCCACTGTAGAATTGTTCAGAATTTAAGAGCTATTCCTCAGATTTGATGACATCAAATATACCTCATTTTCTACAGCTCCTGTGAGTTCCCTTTTCCCCCAGCCTCTTGTTTCCCAGAATGTGAATCGTAATTTTGCTTTGAGGATGTTTTTCTAAATTAATTAAAGAAAGCACCTGTTGACTTTGCAGGTGCCACACCCAAAATGGCTTCCTCCTTCTTCAGCTGCTTGAGTTCAGCATGTGGTTCTTAAACTTTGAGTAGTTACTAAATGTGAATTAACTGTTTGTAAGCAACCAATTTCATAGTTTCTTTTTGTCTGAAAAGTTGAATACTGACACAAGGGTTGCAGTTAATTTTTGGTTTGTAAAGCCCATTTATCTCTTATAAGATGTAGGAGATGGGCTTTTGTACTGTAAAGGCAACTGAGGCACTTTTTACTGGAGCTTTCGTATCTGGTATGTAATTCTGCTTTATGCCTTGTGTTTTTTCTGGATATGAGAATTTGACTTTGCTTTATTTCATGTGTGCATCTTCCAATTTTATCTCTGCAAGACAAAAAAATAGAATCTTAGACTCACTCTTGCTTTGCAATTTCTATGGTAGCAAACAATGGGATACGTTTTTTAGCTCATGTTTCACAGTAACTTTTAAGGAAAAGGATGACAACTAATTTTAAAATACACATATACAAATATGCACACCCACAAATCCATTTCCCAACCACGTTGTCTTTCTAAACAGATAATGGAAAATTTTTGTAGCTTTATTATGTCCAAATATTTTCATTCAAGAATTATTTCTTAATCACTGTTTTGTGGCATAAAGTCAAGGATTATTTTATTTGATAGGAACAGTGCTTTGCTGGGCAGTTCAATTCTCATACCAGAAACGAAAAATACTTCATTGTTCTGCATTGTTATTAATTTATAAAATCAAGAGTATAAAGTGCCTATGTTTATCTTATTAATTCATATCTAAATGCCTAATATATTTTAAAACAGTAACAAACCATCAGGAAATTCAAAATACCTGACATATGGTGTGTAGCTAATGAAATTAGCTACAATATCATGACACATGTCATTAATCTGTAATTCTCTAATCTGTTAAACAACAAAAATTCATAATTGATTATTATGGTTTGGGGTAATTGCAGAAAACTGAAGTAGTGTCTGTAAACTAAAGAGCAGCACTAAGGCTTTACAATACCACCAGAATCGTGTACATCCTGCTGTAGTTTAAGTTGAAACAGAAGCCTCAGTCAATCCAACTGTCTGTTTTATAGTTAGTACAGCACATATTCTGATTTGTCACCTTTTTAAACAGTAGGACAAAGTTTCCTAAGGTGCTTTCATAGAAGTTGTTTATGCCTATGTAATGTAAAAGGGTTAAAATAAAGGTTTTCTAGAGTCCTTTTTTTAGAAAGGCAGCAATCAAGGATTTATCAACTACGATTGATAATTAATAAGCATGAGCATACTTCAAGTGAGAGGAGTCATGTAGAGCCATTTGATTTCTCTCTGTGACACTTGTTCAAGTGATGTCAATGATAGAGAAGGTATAGTTTGGAGGCTGGGTTGGAAAGGAGGTACAAGCTCCTTCCCTCACATGGCCTCACACTTTCACTTTGCTCTGGGCTGGGCTGGCAAATAGAAGTAAAATAATAGAGTCAGACATAATAGAGCATTATCTTTTCTGATCAGGTTTTGAGTAGTATGTCCTAGAGGTGAGAGTAAAATACTGTGAGCTAACTCCCACACTGGATTCCTGCCTTTTACTTCATGTACTGTGTGCTTAGAACAGTCCTCTATTTTGGCTTTTCTTCTGTTATCTATAGGAGGAAGAGGGCTGGTTACACTCTAGTTTCTTTTGGAGGTGTCCAAAGCCCTCTAAGGTCCTGAACTCTGCAATATGATTTTCTATTTTAGAGTAAAATCATGAATTTATATGCTTTGAAGCTTTGTTATATCTAATGATAAGTATTTGCTTCTTTCTTAAATACTGTTTATTTATGCTCTTGTGTGAACAGAGTTGTATATCAGTATTTTAATTTTTCAGAACAACGTGTGTGTATGTTATGACCAATCCAGAGATCTCTATATCTGAGTAATAACTCTTCAGGAGAAGACAAAAATATCCAATAGCAACAATGAATTTCAAAATTTGCTAAATATATTTTGGCATACATTGTCCTCTGTTCTTCCTTTCATTTTTCTTAGAACACAATAGAAATTCAATAGTGATGGATATTACTGTAATTACATACAGCATTTCCTTTCCCCGCTTAGACTGCTTTGTCAATAGTAATTTCCTCAAATCTGCCAAATAAACACAAATAAAATTATTAAATCTAAGTATGATACTTCCCAATTAACATAAAACGGACTAATAAATATTCTTAGCACTTCTAGTTGTAATCCTAAAAGTAAGTTAAATCAACATAAAATAATAAACAACTCCTTTCCTGTTTTGTCACAATTTGTTGTATTATTCCAACCAACATAGATGTAGATTTTGTTGGATTGTTGGGTTTGGCTTATGTGCATAAAGAGTACTTATTTGCAAAAGTAGCATACATTCAGTAGATGCTTATATGAGATAATTAGGGCTGAGGAGACTGAGCTGACAAAACCAGAGCATATTTGAAACTGTTCTGGAAGCAAACCTTGGGAAACTGTGTGAATGAGAAACAGAAGAGGCAGGACACCAAGAATGGGTCACAGTAAGAGTTTGGGCATTTTTCTCTTGTTGTTTTGCAAGCATTCCCCCAATCTTTGAAGTCTTTCCAATCTGGTGTGAAAAAAGCTAATTTTTCAACATTTTCATTGTTACTGGAGAAAATTGCAGGATTTCCTAAGCCTGTTCATGAAGTTCAGTTCTGAAAACAGAATTCTAAACTTCTATCTTTCAGGTCTTCTCCAAATTAAGCAGCCTGTCTAAGCCTTTTGAGAAATTAATTCATGAGTCAGGGAAGTATTACAGAGATGTCATTTAGAAGGTTGACATAATTACAGTATTTGACATTTTCCCCATAGAGAACACAGGTTTTTCTCATAACAGTCTGTGGAAACATTGTTCTGTACTTTGAAAAATCAGACTGCCTATAACAAGAGATTCAAGAATGAACATTCAAGTTCTTTTTTCATGTATAAACACCAAGTTTAAACTCCTACAGGATAGACCTTAGCAGAGCTTATGCACTGAAGATTGTGAAAGTGATCCAGAAAGTTTTACATATCTGCTGAATGTAAAATTATATTTGTTATAGTGGGGACTGCAAAATTCCCTGGAATTAGATTTCTCTGCATGTGTGTAGATGTTTCCCAGTGTGAAGAGCCTGCAAGGAGGCACATGCTCTTCACTTCAGTCCTCAGCTGGCATGTACTGCTCACTGCTCATGTAATGCTCATTCTCATCAGAGAGTGCTTAGCCCATATGGA
>VZTT01021710.1:21103-32864 GCA_013400855.1 Buphagus erythrorhynchus
TGTTGATAGAGGACGAAACAGGCTCAGTGTCCAAAACTACTGAGGAAAATTGTAAAATAGCTTAACACTTTCAGCTCTCCTCTACCAATTACTGAAACCTATGGGAGATTTTTCAGGAATTATAGCTCAGAATGCTGGCAGATATGTACAAAAGAATTACAGCAGCAGTTTCCACTCCCTCCATGAAATTGTAAATAGAATGCAGAATATCCATGCAGATTTTTCTCTATCAATGCACTACCATGAGAGGGACAAAACTATTAATTTTAAATGCATTGAATGAATTAGCCTGGGAGATCCAGCTGGCTATAGCTCAGCTCTTCATGCTCAGTCCCCAAATCTTTCTGCTCATCTGGTGTGTAGACAGTGAAGGACTGTGCTCCCACAGCACAAATAGGGTACAAATCTTTCCTGCCATTCACATAATTCTAATAGCAGGGGAATTTGGGGCCCGTTATAAGTTTTATAAGCTTTTATAAGCTTTTATAAGTTACATACATTCTTCATGCATGTAATTCTGTTTATACAGAATCATGAGGCATATGAGGGTCTGCTTCTTTGGAAGATGAAACTCAGGCTAAGACACTCAGGGAATGGGCAAGGCCTCACAGTTTCTTCACGAGGCCAGAGATATACCAGAAGAAATATCCTAATCTTTTCCCAAACCAGACAAGGATCTTCATGCTAAAATGGGTCTTTGTTAAGGAAGGTCTCTCAGACACCAAGCATGAAAATTACTCCTTTTCAGCAGAGGAATACAACAAAGGCAGCAGATACTCTTGGGTGCCTCTGGATAGAAAGTAATGAAGAGGAAATGGTAGAACCCAGATGAAACAGAAGCCTTATCTTAGTAAAAAACATCAGTAAGGTCTCCCTGTAAGAGATGTTATATGGCTGATGTGGGTACCTCATGAAAAATGGAGACTGTATAAGTGAATATGTGTGTAAGCCAGTGGTGATACCAGGGGATTCTTCTGTTTGAACTTGTAGCTGTCAAATGTGAAATGTTTTTCAAAACCACACTGAGGATGGATTCTTAGTAGTATAATTCAGGACTTCTCAACAAATACAGTAGGTCAGGAAGAAAAAGAAAAAAACCCCTGTATTTCTAAGATTCTGTATCTGTGCTTCATAGCAAATGAACATTGTGATACTTCCCTCTGCTGATGCCTATCTTGCTAAAATCAGGATTTTCTTCCTAGACAGTGACTTGGAGGACATGATCCCTTTCTGAGATCATTTGCTTCTGTTCTGCATATTACGCCAAGCAAACAAACCATGCTCCTTCTCAGATCCAATCACAACCCCTCTGTTAATGTCTGTCAACTCTCAAGGGTCCTGAATGGGTAAATCCTTTTTCCAATAACCTCAGCACAGTAGGATTGATGCCTTTTTAGTTACTTAATTCAAATGTTCATGTTTTTCTTATGCCTCTCCTCATGCTTCGTATAAGAGTTTTTGCAAACCTGCAAACCTGTTGTTTTCATTCAAATACCAGTAAATATTTTGTCCCTCTTATTTTTTTTTTGTCATACCTACAAAACGAAAGATAAATATCAGGATGTCACATAGGATGTGCTACTTCCTATATTGCTTGTTTTTGTGGTTCTTCCACGTTCTTTTGTCTGTATTCTCTTTTCACTCTCCCATCTTATACAAAAGTATGTGTGGGACAGTGTCCTCCTAACTTTTTATTCATTGAACAACTGGCACACTGAAGCCCTGGCTTGTGATTCATAGGCGTGGTGCATTTAAAAAACAAAGTAAAAACCCCAAACAAAATAAATAAACACATAAAAATACCTATATCATTTAGGCTGGTGCAAAACCGGAATTGATAGTATTAAGGCTATGTAAAGAGATCGATGATTAAAGACATCTGAAAATCCGATTGCATATTTTTACCTAATACATTTTCGTGTCTTGTAATTTTAAGAAGTGTCCAGTTGCAGTCTGTATAGTAGAAAGAATTAAATTCAGACTTCCATCACAATAAATTTTGGGCTGTGTGGGCTTAGCATGTACATCTTAGTCAGGGGGTTTGCTTGTAACTAACTTCTGTGATATCAGAAGGGTAAGTGTCTATCAGCATTCTAATGTCCTGGTTGTGCAAAAGGGTTACTCCGTGAATTTTTATGGTCATGAGAAGTGGAATTTTTCATAGTCCTTTTGTAGGTACTGCAAGGAGTGCAAATCAAACATACCAGTCTTTTTTTTTATGCACACATGGAGACAAACATTGCAATTGGGAAGTGCAGTGGCTATTCCAACTTCCCCCAGGCCAACACAGAATCTGTTGATGGAAATAGAGACATAGCATTTCATTTCCTATTTTGCTTTTCTTGTTAATTATCTGAACTTGGGGTATCCTAGAATATGGAAGATTGGTAATGTTTTATTAAATATGTGCAAAAGGGAATGTATCAGAGATTCCTAGGTTATGCTTGTCTAGATGAAACCTGTTTTTTTATACTGCTTCAGTAGTGTAATGCATACATTACTCATAGTTTATGTTGTAGATAACATAATCCTTTTGATGTAGGAGCTAACATCTGTCAGATCTCCAAAACAGCAAATGATATTTTTTTTTAGATTAGCCTTGTAACTTGTCTGTATGAGTAATAATGTGTATTACACCACTTGGTCTAAGCTAGTCTCTGCTGGTGAACCAAAAAGACCCCATCATACAGGAACTAATTTAAAAGGCAGAGAAACCAGCATTTCTTTGCCAACTGGCTGAAATTAGTTAGTTGTTTAGTGTTTCAACTGTGTTAAGTCAGATCACATCTTTACATCTTGATGTCACTACAACCGCAGTTCAAAACTCAAGGTAAAAACATGAAAAACTGGGAATGGCTTAGAAAAGGGTCACAGACCAAGAACTGGTTGTTTTTTCCTCCATCAGCGCAGGAGATGAAATTGATAACCTCCCTGCTTAATTTGTATTGATAATGTGCAGAGATTTAGCTCCTTCCTGGGATACAGTCCTGTCACCATCCTCTTTAGGCAAAGTGGGTTTTGGGGACAGTATTTTAAATATGATTATGGGCTTCACACACACAGGTTCAGGCTGCTGGGACCATGTATTTAGTGGTACTGACATAAGCAGGTACCTTCCCACCACCCTGTTCCTATTTGTGTTTGTTTTAGTTTATACTGTACAAAATCATGTTGGAAAAGATTTTGCATAGTAAGAAGGGTTTTGTTATGGTTTCATTAAACACCATGTTATAACAAAGTTACAGAACTAGAAAGCTACAAAGATAAATGAAATTTAAAATAGTTTGTGAGGATTTATGATAAGCATGCACACAGTTCAGAAGGCCTCTGGCACTAATAAGCCCCAGTGTCTATCCTCTAACTAGATTAAATTCATTTCCATTAGAATTCAGCAGATGCAGCAGCCAGGGGTTGTTTTTCATTCCCAGGGGGTACCTTCTCCTTGATGGAAACTCCAGATACCCTTTTGCTTTTCAATGTCTGATTGGTAGACAGCAATCAAGAAGGTGACAATAAAACTGAGAGCTTACGGTAAACACCAGTTAAAAAAGGAGGAAAAAAGTTGAAGTGGACATGACTTAAAGTAGTTTCCTAATGGAATTCACAACTAAAAAGAAAAAGGAAGATTTGCAACTGTGAAAAACACAATGCCCCATTCAAAAATTTGAACCTGGATAGTGGAATAAAACAATTGCAGAGAGAGCAGCCATTGTAAAAGGATAGTAAATTGTCAAAATGAAATCAGAAAGGAGGAGAGGTGGTAGATTTAGTTGTTGGAATCAAGAAGTTCATTCCTGTTTTCCAGGAATATGCTGAAATTTCTCTCTGCCTCAAAAAAACCTCCACAACAAAACCCCAAAACTTTGGATGCAGCCATGTAGGAGCTCTACAGTCAACAGTGACGAGAAATTTGATAGGGTAAAATAGTTGGATTTTCTGAATGAACTCTAATTCCTTGCTAAAAGCAGTTTTACAGATGCTTTGATGTGCAGCTGGAGAAGATTCTGCTGTGGTTAGTTGCCAGGATAGGTCACATTCCAGACCTTCCCATTGTAATACTCTTCTAAGGACCATTTATTGCAAGCTCATGGATGAAATTTATTGTTTATGAAAATTATTGTCTGTAAAGTGATGACTGAAGGGACATGTTTATTGAAACTATTGAAGTCACTTTGTTTGAGATTTGTCCCTGAATAGTGTAGTTTAGAATACACACAGAGAGAATTGATTTTATTGCCATTTATTTTATGGCAGTACATTTCCCTACCACTCATCCAAACTTTCTAAATGTGTAGGATGGCCAACAGCAAGAATAGCTCTGCAGCAAGAAATTCCCATGTCCTGGAGCTTAAGCTCTTCTAAACAAACCAGGGATTTTTGCACTAGCACTCTTTTCAGAATTTTTAAGGAAGCATATGTTAAAATAATAAATTAAGAAATGGGAAGATTGAGACTGCAGATCTCTGCTTGATTTGGTACAGCTTCAGTGGCACATTATTCAAATTAAGAAGATGGTGTTAGTGCAGGTTTCCCAGGTACTGTATATAAGGCTAAGCAGGCAGCCAGGGCTGTAGTATTTTATCATGTCTTCAAGTGCCTCCCTGGGGTGTGCCTGCTGGAATCCAATCCTGTCTGCAGGATCCCTGTGGTAACAAATGCACTGTGCAGTGCTTCTCCTTATCCCCGCTGGGCCAGCCAGGACAGAATTTGCACCATAATTATGAAAAAGGATGTGTGTTTCACTGTGCAGATGTTCAAATGATGTACTTGCTTTCTTCCATTTAGAGAGAAATAAACTTTTTAGCAGTATCACAGTGAACACAGGCACAGCTTGCAAAGGATTTCTGTTTAATATCTTATTGAATGTTGTTACCATGTCACCCAAAAATACTTTGGAAGATGATATCTTTATGCAGCTGACAAGCTATAAATTTTCTCTCAGGCAGCTCTGCAAATGTGTGATCTTCCCAAGAGCTTTTCATTTTAAGCAAATGTGCAAAATAATCAAAAGAAGTATGGATTTATTTATAACTACCTAAGAGATTTTACATTCAATTTTGGGCTTACTTTGGTGTAAATATCTAATCTTTAATGAATCAAGTCTAATAATTTTATAAAGGCCTTTCACCTTAGCCAGGGAGCTGTCCTCTACATACAACTGAGAGAAAAAAAAAATCCCTAAAACCCAAACCAACAAGCAATAACAGGAATTAAAAACCCAACATTTTCAGTAGGGAACACTATGGTGACATTATTGATGGTTAGTGTCACCATTCTAATTAGGATGGTGAACCTTTTCTTGTCACATATACATTTTTTAATCGTGTTGTTGCAAACCAGACTGTTTTAATTATTTTTTCCCTTTTTCTTACAACACTGTTAAAACAGCTTTGTTGAATAAAATGAAGCCTGTGCCTCAAAATCTTTCATGTGCAGCATCAACAATCTATGGGGAGGCTGGAAACAGAGGTGCCACAATGGTAAATGATATGACAGTAGGAAGGAAAAAAGATGTGTGCAATATGAATTAGGCATTTATATCAAAGAACATTATAATGCCTCGAGCTTTCTCTGTACTCAGGTGTGAAAAACAGAATGTTATCTCTTGTAATTTTCCCCCTTCTCTGCTAAATCAGAAGTGTCAGGGATAATGCATGTAATCAGATTTCTTTGAGGCCAACAGCTTCTTCAGTGCTCACCCACTCCAATTTTATAATCCTCACTACACTCTGTGGTGTCTGCTTGGACTATCTCCCAGTAAAATTAACAGGAATGTTGAATGACAAAGGATATCTGACAATAAATATCCTTACTTTGCCCTATTCCCAAAACACCTAATGTAAGGTGTTATATTTATACAATACATGATTTGCTGATGTATTTCTGGTGATAAGTCTTCATTGACATTGATAATGTTTTTAAAACCTATTTTAAACAGAAATAGGAATGGGAATAAAGTTGACCCTTACTGTACTGTATGATCTTGCTGCATTTGTACCTTGGTGACCATAAGAACTCTGCTGAAAAATTACTAACAGGAAAATTCAAACTCTCTAGTCACCCATCAATGAAAGCTGAATGCAAACCTTTCTTCTTTGTCCAGGCTTCCCCATGGTGGTGCTCCCATTCTTACTGATTCATGCAGAAAATGAAAACCAGGAGACTTTTTGTCCCTGTTTGTATGGATAGAGGAAGAAAAGAGGAAAAAAGAGTGGAAGCATGACCATTTTCTTTGGAGGTGTTCTCAAAATGCTCCTTTTCTGGCTAATGTTTGTGCCTGTGCTCAGTCACGGGCCTGAGTACAGTCAATAAGTAAAGACTGAACAGAAGAACAATGAAACATTTCTGTGTACTGAGAGAGCTGGAACCAGTAGGAGCTGGTAGACGTGGCAGGATCTGAGCAAGGTGTTAATCATGTGCCTTGGGAGACGGGTTACAAGTGCAGAAATTGGGATTAGTGTGTGTTTTCTCATCGGAAAACTTGAAGAGCAGCCATCAGCCTTTGTCAGAGGAATTTCACAAAAGCAAAAATGGGATTTGTAAGCAAGGAAAGTGATGCCACTTTCTTTTGCTCTCCAGTATGTTCATGGC
Source organism: Buphagus erythrorhynchus (assembly GCA_013400855.1). Taxonomy (NCBI): domain Eukaryota; kingdom Metazoa; phylum Chordata; class Aves; order Passeriformes; family Sturnidae; genus Buphagus; species Buphagus erythrorhynchus. The sequence goes on from VZTT01021710.1 coordinate 27,695, forward strand.
ATATTTCATAAATAGGCTTATGACAAAGACATACCTAAATCCTATACAGGTCTCTCATTTTAGGAAGGCTCAAAATGTTGGCTCTTAACCTGAACAATGAGCAACAGTATAATGAAACAACCTTTAATGATTTAGAGAAAAACTACCTTTGATGTGTTTGGTATGGGACTATACCTCAGCAAATTAACTTAATTGTGCCAGCTACAGGTGTTTCCATACACTGTTTGCTGCTTGTTTCTGTATTAAATTAAAGAGGTGTTGAGTCTGGTACAAGACTTTTTATACAATGTTTAGGCTTTAGCTAGCACCTGATTATTTGCATATAGAGATCATCTGTCAAAGTAATTCACATCTGGTAATAGTCCCAGATTTAAAACAAAACAACAAAAAAAAATCCACCAAAAAAAAACCTGTTTAATGGATGACTTATTACTTTCTATTGTTTCTAATTACATATGACTGGCTAGTATTGTTGTTCTTCATGGCATGGTGCAAGACTAATTTCTTCCATCCAGCTATAACCTCCTAAGAAGCTTACCAAAAGAAAATCCTCAAAAAACCCTTGTTCAGTCTTACAGACATGGAAATTTCAAAAATGGAAAAGTTATTATATATGTTTCTCACTATTTTAAAATCAGTTTTTTATCGTGTATTTGGCCTAATGAATTGACATGTAGTTATGAACTGATTTCTACATCGTATCACATGACCACAGAATTTCTCCAATGCTATATAGTGCTATATAATTACACATCTCATTTTTCACTCAGAAGAATTTAAATGAAGACTGTGAATTTACATAGTAAGACCTGGATTATTCAGGAGATTTTAATTGGTTTTAAAGGCTTTTAAATTTAGTTATCTGGAATCTAAAATAGGTCAGGGCTGATTGGAATTTTATTTTGTCTAATGACTAGTTATAGATTTTTGCAAAATAACTTGATGGTCCTCAGCCTCTCCTTGGATTCTTACTGATCCTCAGGAGGGCTGGCTTTTTCTGTGGCTAAGAGTGTACTCCTGCTGCCTTGAAAATCAGAGCTTGTTTTAAAACATTATTTAGATTAATTATGTCACCCATACTGGCACACAGTCACTTGCTTCCTTCCTAAAACTGCAAGGTAATAATTGCCTAGAAATAAGCTGATCACAAATATTTCTGTGGAGCTCAATGACCTCAGCTGATACATCAGGACCATCAAATCCAACAAGTCTAACATAACATGAGCTTCCAAATCAAACATTTATTATTTAAAATACTAAGATTGGGATTCTATTTGCCTTCTGAAACTTTAGGTCTTACTTCTCAAAGTTTTGTTTGTTCCCTTATTTTAGGGGAAACCAAATTCGAGGGAATTGCTTGAATACTGCAGATGTTAGAGGCAGCCTTGCAGGAAAAAATCCCCAAGTCATGCGAAGTATTTATCAATAAAATCAATGGTGACAACAATCCTGTGCATGCCCAAGGCTGTGCAGGTCAAGAATGGGATATCACACAGGTTTCAGAGATGTTCATTACCTTCTTAGAAACTAGGTTTAGTTCAACAGTTTATACCAGATGGTATTCAATGTATCTAAAATTGCTTTTTTGTGAAGTTCCTGTTAGTTCAGCATTTTATTACTATGCAAAATGAGCAGTTCAAGCACACATATGAAACAGCTATCGATGTTTCTCGGTAAAAATAAGTTTCTTTTTTAATTAACTGTTTTAAGTAGTCATGCTTTCTTATGCAAGTTTGTTCTTTCACGTTCTTGCTGCCAGAAGGTCCCTAAATAAACTGCTTGGGAATACTGATGTTTGGCATCCAGGGCAGTGAAGAATATAAATTAACACTTCCAAACTCATCCCACTGCAGAATGAAGAGATCAGTAGAGATCTTAGATGTCCTTTTGTAATATGTGTAATCACTAATATTTAATTAGTGTGTTACCTTCAGGTACTTCAATTAGGCAAGCCTCAAAAATAAATGTGTTTTGTTGGACATTCTGTACTCAGTTTTCTTAATGGATCCAATGTTCCTATTCTGACATATAATAAAAAAGTAGTTAGAATAGGACACTGAGTAAAAATGAATTCATTACTTTTAGAGACTTTGAAAAGCTGTAAGTAGAAAAATCACTTAAGCATGTGTATTTTTCCTCGCCTCAATGTTGTTACAGACAAGCTTAGAAATTAGTTTATGTTTGGGTGCTTTGCTTAGGGTGTAGGCATTTAGCTCCCAGGACTGAGTGTTACTCTGACTGATCAGAAGCAGTGTTTCTGCCTAAGAAATCAAATCCAGACACCAAATTTGAGTAGCCAAATGATCCTCTGATAATCATGTTTCATCTTAAGAGAAAGCTGCTATGTGTTGCTCGTACTTTCTTCATTCGTGAAACAACGAGTTTTACAGAAACATAAAATAATCACCAATGACTTTTCACATAAAAATTCATGTATCCTATAATAATATATTAACTTAGTAAAATGCTAGAGTAACTTACATAAGTAGTGTGAACCAGTTTATCCCTTTTACTAAATGGATGTGAAATAATAGGGCTTTTAAGAATGAGGATACTGTCTAAAATTTAAAGGAGAGAAATAGTATTTTATTACGTAAAATGAAATTAAGAATTACAGACATTATTGTCATATAAGGAAACACAGTAAGGCCATTCAACTATGGGACAACTTACCCCTATAACTTCAAGGACAGTAGTATTATATACTTCCACACAGACAGTAGGACATTTCTAGTAAACAATGCACACAAAAGTCATGTCAATAAATTAGTAAAACTTGATGTTAAAAATACTGACTTCAGTTTGAAATTATTATATTAACAGATACTGCTAATTTAATGGCTTCCCCATAGTCAGCCTTTATTACTCAGCATTTAGAAGGGCCTCAGATGGAGTGCTGTGCCCAGTTGCCAGAACTATGGTCAAAAATAATGAAAGAAGCAGTTACAGAGTATGCAGAGAGCAAAACCAAGAAGGATCAGAGGCCTTGCAGTGGTGATCTATAGATGGAAAGGAATTGATGTAATGTACTAAACAGGAAAGTATTCAAAAACAGGAAAGTGAAAAAACATGTTTCAGTGTTCACAGAACACTGAACACACAGAACAAACTGAAATTATAATGGGAGATTTGGATTATATATTTATATATAATGGGAGAACCAATGTAATGGTAAGGTCAGGCAAACATCAGAAGAGCTTTAAACATTTCTGCTGTGCGAGGACTTTTATGAGCTGCTTAAACAAACACCTGGTAGGAACAACAAAGGCATAGCTGATCCTACCTCGCAGCAGGAGCATGGAGTAGATGATGCATCTTTGAGCCCTTTTAGCCCTCATTTCCTACAGTGATGAAGGCTGTGCCACCTTGCCATGGGGTCTGTTCCAGCCATCCCTCACTACTAACTCATGACCCTGTGGGCTAATAATGCCCTAGTTTGAGAGAGGAATGAGTCTCAAAGACTCTGAAGTTCCTGGAACTTCTTTGCAAAATGTAATGATGCATAGTGGAGGAAAACTGAGATAAGTGGTGGTGCTGCTGCTGACTCTGGTGTGCTGGACGAGCTGGAAGCTGTGAGCTGGGTGAGGGAGCAGTGGTATAAGCACAGCAGCTGAGTTGGGTGTTCCCTCTGGAGCACCTGCAGTCACAGGCACGAGTGAGCTGTGGTGCCACTGGGGTTAAGGCAGGTGGGCGAGCTGGAGGCATTGCAGGGAGAGCAGGAATGTGGGAATTAATTGGGAGGTTCCTGTGGCATGGTCAGAGAAGAAAATCCCATTAGAAATGGGGTTTAATTACTTTCAGTGCTCAAGAAACTAGTTTCACTCAGGGAAAAGCAAGTGTTTATTTTTATGCTGTTGTTTAATAGTGACCAAGCAGCAATGCATTGATCTGATACAGGACTGTGAGACTGCCAACTTCTTTTTTTTTAGCAAAAGTGGGTATTTCCAGGATCAAAGTGTTAACCACAGAGATACTTTGTACAAAACCACACAGATTACCGGAAATGATAAGTATCCTGGTTCTCATCTCTAAAAATACGAACTGCTACTATTATAGCTGCTTTTTTCCTTGTTCTCTATGGTACCTTTTTTTGAAGCATCCACTGGTGAATAGACCTCCATATGTTTAAAAATACATCAGATGAGTAGCCCTACTCTGTACTAAAATTGAAGGTGGGGAAAAAAACTTAATATTGAAATATGTTGCTTCAGGATTGTGTCCTTTTTATCCAGGACAAAAATAATATTTTACTTAATCATGTCTCTTTAAGTATTCAATAAGTCAACCCAACTATGAGTTGGCAGTCATTGCCATGTGTATCACTCCTCATGAATACTTGAAGCAAAAGGCTTAATAACCACTGCATCGCTGCAAGGTGTGCAGGGAGAAATTATGTGCAAAGAAGTTAAACTCTTGTTGTTGGCCATTCTTTTGACAATAAATAATGATATTATCTATACTTGGGAGGATTCTTAAAGAGTGTGTTTGGTACATATTGCACTGCATCACTACAGTGACGTATTTCTGAGAATCTGCCTCAAAATCCTCTCAATAGGAGACTTGGCAGATACAACATAGGAATGTAATACAAAAAGAAGTGCTTTACTGGTCATCAAAAGGAATGAGGAGGATATTGAGAACCATCTGGATAATCAATTAAACGGCCAAGAAAATGCTTCAGTCATTCAAAAAATGGAAATAAGATAGTAAATACATATTTTTAAATATTTTACTGAAAACAAAATAAACAGTGTCTCTCCTCTGGCAAACCTCTGAATAGCTTCAGTAGATGAGCATAGCCCTAATCCAACAAAACATATGTAAGCACAATGGTAATTACATTTATTTCATCCAGTTTGTGTTTTGAAAGTTACATTTGTATTTAGGGCATTGCTGCATGGGGACCTAACCTGAATTATGCGAAGTCTTTGAACAGAGACTGGAGGAGCGGTTTTTAGCAGTCCATTAAAACCACCAGAATGCCCCGTGCTGGACGTTCCCGGCCTCTCTGCGAGAGGCCCCTTTGCGGGCTCTTTCATTTTTTAAAACACAATCCCGAGCCCTTGTGACAGTCCCCGCGTGGCGCCGGCGGCGCGGAGCCTGCGGATACCGCGGTGCCCGATCCTCGCTGCCGGCGCAGGGGCGCTCCCGCCGCCCGGGCACGGCGGGG
>VZTT01021710.1:33546-46930 GCA_013400855.1 Buphagus erythrorhynchus
CGCCGCAGGAACGGGCTGCCGGGTTAAATGGGCCGCTGGGTGCCCCTCGCTGACATTACCGGGTGGGCTGGTGGCTCTTACCTAACCCGGTGAGAGCAAAGAGGGAGGGAGATTTTTGCCCATCCTACGGCTTCCCCTTAAAGACTAAAGGGCTGGGGACCTTCGTACTTTCCCCTTCTCCACGGTTTTAAAAGGACGGGAGACAACGGCGTTTGTAGTGAAAGGCAAAGCATCTTAAGTATTTCTTCAGGAGAACCAAGTTTCTTTTCCGGTGGTGAGCTGGTGGCACTTTTATTTTGTGCTTATATTAATGCAATATTTCTCCAGTATTCTGCTTGCGCCCTCCTTTTCAACCAGTCTGGGTGAATATTGCCTCATCTCTGTAATGAGCAGGCTACTTATAGTCTAAATAAATAGATAAAGTGATTTGATTTGTTTAACGTGGCACATGAGTGTCTGTTAGGAAGCTCATAGCTAATTGGACTAGGTCATGAAGGACATGGGATATTCCACGCTCAGGACGTAGTTTCAAGTTGTCTGTTTAACTCCCTTCTAAACTGAGATTAGCACGGTGCATTCCAGAGGGGGAGGGAAAATGGAAGGGACTCTTCTCAACCCTGATTTAATCAAGCTGGTCTGCAAGAAGATTTGAGTTATTGGAGTACAGGTACACTAATACAGAGGTTTTTAGGGTAAAGCTTGGATCTCTGGATTATTAATTCGTTGCAGAAAATAACCTTGAGGAGTATACCTAAACTAAAAATTGAGTGCTAGAAATTATATTCATTTCAGTGCAAACTAATGTTCTTAAATAGCTTTTGCCCTTTTCACAGCAGTGAAAAATCATAGACAAAAGCCCAAGAATAAGATCTATCCATCAGTGATACAATTCTAGAAATCTGTTGTTACCCAAGAATTCTGAACCTGATGAAATAATGGGCATTTTTGACCTGAAAGTGCACGTCCAGATGAATGTGCCATTTCTATTGCTAAGGTTTTAATGCCATAGTCCAATTAGACTGTAGTAGAGGAGTTAGCTCAGAAATTCAGCGGCTCTAGCTAAGTAGGTGTGAACTAAGGAAAGTAAATACTTTAAATAACACGAGTACTTTTCATAGTTAGGTTTGAGTAGAGTTGCTGCTCTTTGCTTAATGTGAATTGAGAAAGAAATCCTGCTGAAATGTCAGACACCTGCCTTTAATGTGGAAAAGGAGCATGTTCATGTGAGAAGCAACTCTCTGGTCTGAAAATTCAAAGAAATTAAGTAGGACAATTTTATGGACTATGGTCTTCAGATGAAACATTCTGGAAGACCATGCATACAACTGCAATTAGAAATATGATGTTCTTAATTTTAAGTAAGAATCACTTTGCTTTATTTTTCTTCTGTAGTAGTGCTTTTAGTCTGGTAACTGTCAGCTTTAAATGCTGGTCTCAGTTTTGCCAAATGGATTATTAGTGTTTTTTTTGCTTTAATGATTGTCTTATTTTCAGGAGCTAAACTGAAGCAGAATAGTCAAGGTAAATGAATGATATTTGAAATTCTTGACACATATAAATAACTCAGTTCTGCAGTTGTAGTGCATGTAGCCAGTCTGCAGAAAGCCAGAGTGTGCACTGTGCTTGCAGCTGCTGACTGTGGTTACCTGAATTCCTGCTCGGTGCTGTTGGTGCTACCTGCTGCAGAAAGCAGCAGCACTGGAGTGAGGATGCTGGCAGGCTCTAGTTCATCTCAGCTGTCACGTGGTGCCTGAAGCTCAGGATCTCAGCTCCAGAGTTTGCTGTCTTAAATGTCATGAACATTGTAGATGCAGATTATTTTTTACTGGATTTTTTTTTGCTTTTCTGTTGCTTTGGTTTTTGAAGGGAAATCAGCATTTAAAAAAAGTGAAAACTAGTTGTAATTATAAAAAATAGCAGGAAGTTTTTGGGTTTTTGTTTGTTTGGGTTTTTTTTACTTTGGCAAAATACACAACAGAGGCAAATTGTTGCCTTAATAAAATGTTTTCATTAATAAGGATGTTTCATTAGTAAGAAAAATTTGTTGTAAGCGGGTTACTCTTTTTCAAAGTGTATGCATTGTTCCTTTCCTAAATGTTCAATGTCATGATAAAAATGTAATTTTGATGTGTGTTTTCTGTGTACAGTATCACATTGTGGGCTAGAAATTGGGGAATAGGCATAAATACTGTGTTGTTACCATGAGCTGTTACTTCAGGTTTACCTGAGATTTTGCTGTTAGCACTTAAATGCATTGTAAGCAAAAACCTTCCTAAGTCAGTGGAGTTGTTTGATGTGTCAGGATATATTCAGCTGTTAACTTTACAATAGAGTAAAGGAAGACAAAAGCCAGCATTAATGCCCCATTTAATAGTCTTTAAGTTTTGTGCTACTAGAGAAAGAGGTTCTAATTCTGATCTAAACTGCATACCATGTTTCTGTAATGGCCAGGACAACTATTATAAATATATGCCTGAGTGACTGTATAAAATGATGATGATTCTTTGTGTTATCACAGGAATAATGAGAGATTTGGTTACTAATTCCACTGTACTTTAATCAGATAAAGTGATAGATAATTACAGCTAACCAAATGGTCCACTTCTGATTTTAACTTGTTTTCCTTTATAGAAGCTGAATATGAAAAGTGAGGTTGGCTGTATTTTCAGGGTGGAAGTAAAACGTTACTTAAATGATAAAATCTGTATTTGTCCTCTTGCACCTGGAAAAATTAATTATAAAATTTCCATGGATATATTCCAGGGCAGTTGATACAAGAAGAACAGTAAATTGCTCTATAGACAGTTGCTGACCTTTTCCCTTTTGGTCTGCCTTACCCAGAAACTCATTTTTATCTCTTCTTGTAGCAATTGATGACCTTGCTGGACATGAAGAAAACCAAGGAGAGTGTAGTGATAACTTTGACTGCTTAAAAAATTACTCATTCACTCCTTAAAAGTGACAGAAAAGTTCTTTGATGTGTGGTTTGTGTGGCTGGGGTGGTTTAACCCCAGCTGGCAGCTCAGTACCACACAGCCTCTCTCACTTCCCCACCTGCGGGATCAAGGAGAGAATTGCATGAGTAAAAGCAAAAAACACCTCTTGGATTGAGGTAAAGACACTGTAATACAGGTAAAGGTAGAGCTGCACACACAAGCAAAGCAAATCAAGGAATTCTTTCAGCACTTCCCATGAGCAAGGCAGGTGTTCAGCCACCCCCAGCAAAGCAGGGCTCCATTGTGCTTGGTGGTTACTTGGGGAGACAAATGCCACCACTCCAAACATCCCCCTTCCTCCTCTTCCCCCCAGCTTCATATGCTGAGCATGATGCCAGATGGTCTGGAATATCCCTCTGGTCAGCTGGGGTCACCTGTCCTGGCTGTGTCCCCTCCCAAGGTGTTGTGCACCCCCAGCCACCCCAGTGCTGGGGTGGTGTGAGAAGCAAGAAAGGCCTTGACTGTGTGCAATAGCAAAACCATCTGTATTTATCAGCACTGCTTCCAGCACAAACCCAAAACACAGCCCTGTCCCAGCCACTGCAAAGAAAATGAACTCTACCCAAAGCAAAATCAGCACAGTGGCATGAAGTCTTTAAATATTTTAAGGTTCTTTTGTAGAATTCTTGTACTAGTACTGAACAGAGCAAAAAGTAATTTAGTCTTTGAAGAAAGACCACAGTCACTTTTCAAGGGTTTTTTTTTGTAATGCTGTCGAGGAGGAGCATTTAAAATGCCACAATTTTAAGAGTTACTTTCAAATGCATGTTCAGATGAAGTATGTTGAAGGAAACTTGTTCTTTAAATTTTGCTAATGTATGGATTGTGCAAAGGTTTTAACTGGAGTAGGAGTATTTCAAAGCAATTTGGTGTTAAACTGCAGGAAGGAAAGCTTGAAAATAAATTGCATAAAAATTTCTAGAATTGGCATCTAGCTTAGAAATGTACATGTGGTAAAAGGCTTATCTTTGTTGTTTCTGTTTGCTCCATGTTACAGATCTTTCATGAGGGAAAGTTATATGTCTTATATATTTTATAAGGGGATGACAATTGCAATACAAGGTTTCTGTTTTGTAAGTCTTGGTACAAGTTGCTTCATGCTGAAGTGTAATGTAGGTATTAGTTTGAAGTAGGGTTTAAAAGTTTTTTTTTTCCTATGATTTTTTCAAAAGTCAGTGTTTTTCCTAAAATACATGGTTAGTTGTTGTTGTTAACACGTCAGCGTTAAGAAAGGAGAAATAATAGAAAATGTAGCAGCACACAAGCTGTGGCACATGCAAGGTACAGTTTCTGCTGGGCTGGCAGCGTTAACTTGCAGCGTAGCTGCCACAATGGGAATGTGGAAGGGGGCAGTTTCAGTCCCCAGTGCAGTAGAAAACTCCCGCCTGTGAGGAAGGGTAGGTGCTCCCTGGTGCCCTTCCCAGGGCAGCCGGCACCGCGGGACCGGGACTTCAGCCCTGCTGCAGGACGTGTCCCCCTCTGGCACTGCGGGTCCCTGTCAGGCCAGGCTCAGAGCTAAGGGAGGACGGCTGGGCCCTCCATTGCCACTTGGGTTTGGTGCTTCCTGGGGTGCCAGGGGAAGTGCTCAGGTACTTGTGCAAGACTGGTCTTGTTGAATACATTACCTTAAAGAAAACCAGTGGGTAAAAAGCAGGCAGCACAATCACTCAGTTTGGTTCGTGGCAGCCTGGCGCCTTTTTGTTGTGGAAATGGTGAAATTACACTCCAGCATCCTCTGTGTGTGTGCCTGGTGTCATGGAGCCTGTATCTGGTGGGTCATTCTTCGTGCTATAGATAAACCATTTTTTTGTAGTGCTATGTGAAAGCTCTTAAGAAGTATTGTAACTGAGCAATTTTCTTAGAAGTGCTATTAAAATATTTAAGAACCTTTAAAACATGGCATGTTGCTACTTTGAAAGCTAGTGACTATAACTCCTTTCTGTAAAAATGAACTCTTGGATTTTCTTTTTTTGGAAACCTCATTACCTTCTGTCTTTTTCTTTTTTTTTCTTTTTTTTTTTTTAACCAACATGGGTCGGCTACAGTTTTATATATTAATCTTAAATTATCTAATGTTGTTTTGGAAATCATGTGGAAAACATGCTTTGATATGCATTTTTGTGTTGATATCTGTATGGCCCCACTTTAAGGTGTAAAAGGGAAACTTCATGTTTAAAGCTGATCACTTGTGCCTATATTTGAGCCTTAAGTCTTGCTCCTTTCTGTCTCACAAGGTGCATGTGCAACTGTTGTCTTGTAAAAGTTGTGAAAATGCTCTGATCAACTAATATTTTGGTTTCTGAATGACTATTTACTTTGAAATATATATGCACAAGTATTCATATAAAAGTCTTTAGAGTCACAAAATTACTTTCATTCACAGGAATTTTCCCCTTTTTGTGCATGAAGGCATCAGCACATTTGGGAGTTAATTTGTATAGGGTTCATCTCTCCGTGGCCGATATCTGTGTGATTGCACAAGTGCACTAAGGATGTAATTTGGAGACTGGTTGCACGGGTGTGACTGGGCAATCATTTGGCTGGCAGATGTTGATGGTGTACTATGAAATTTTAGTGTGGCTTTTTGCTGGGTCAAGTCTAATTTTACAGATAAAAAATATGCATTCCGTAATAGAAGCTGAGATGGACATTCTTCCAAAACAGCACCTGTAAAGTAGTAATTTTAAGAGCACTTTTGTGCATATTAAAACCAGCTGCTGACCTAAACAGTTTTGTTTTGAAATCAGGTGTTCTGTTTAAGCAAAAGTTGTTCCTTGTACAGTCATAATTCTTCCATGGATGTACAGGTGCTCATCTATTAATGGAGTTGAGTGCTGGGAAAAAGAGGATTTCATTGAAATCTGTTCTTTAATGTGCATATGAGGAAGTAGACTTAAGGTTGCCTATGAAACTTTAATTTTTTTTTTATTTCCCATTTTTTGAATGCTTGATCCTCCAGCTTATTCTGGTTTTGTAATACTTGTATAAAAGAAAAGGGCTAAAAAGTACTGAATTTTACAACTGCTTTAGAGAGTGATTCATAGTTAAGAGTTGATGTTCAAGATTCAGTACTGCAACAGACTCAAGTTTTGATTTTGAATATGTAACAGAAGAGAGGACAATATTTTGCAGAGAAAGACAGTGATAGGTCTTGAATTTAGAAAGTGCAGATAACGAGAACATGAAGTGGCAGAAGAGTATGTCTACTCCTGTCACTTTCTAATCATTTATAGTATCTTGTGTTTTAATTTCTGATGCAGACTCAGACCTGACTTCAGAGTGATTATGACAGAATTTTAATTTTGTATGCCATGAAGCAATTCCTAAGCAATACAAGTAAGTGAGATAGTGTGTACATTTTACTTGGCATTTGAGATGTACCTGATCAGAATTTAATGGCAGTAAAAGAACATGTAATTCTCTTGCCTAAGAGCATTTTTTTTCTGCTGAATTTAAGTAACTTGCTTGAAAATCTGGGCACTTGGAGATTCACAAAAAAGGCTGAGGGAATTTTTTTTTGATAATACAAGGATCCCTCTAAAGAAAGGTTACTTTTCTTTTTCTAAAATCAAGAGGGCCTTCAGATTAGGCACAATAGAACTAGCTAGAAGGTGTTGCTAGTGTCTCCATAATTTATCTCTTTGATGTACAAAATACTGGAATGAGAAGAGGGCAGTTATCCATATGTGAGCAGGAATTCGAAAGTAAACAGTGATTGAAGTCTGATGATTGCATACTATAAAAACTGAGATGTTAAATAATTTAACAGTGTCTTTTAGTGTGTAATGATATTCAGTAATTACTAACCTGAAGTAAATTTGAATAGAGTTGAACAGGGTGAACTTGGTATCCTTATCAAGTCATTTAATTCCTTTTTGCATTAATGGTGAGACTCACAGCTACTTGTGGTAGTTTAAAACCTGTAAAAGGCAGGGAAGTATTTGCCTGTGGTGACTCAGAAGCTCGTGACAAAACAGGAACTAACCCCAGATCTCCCCTGCCACAGCCTTGTGCTCTGCACCACTGATCCTGGGCTTGGTTGGCTTTTTTTTTGAAGGTTTCGAGGAATGCTCAGTCTTTTCGTGCAGCATGGTGGGCTGTGACATCAGCAGCTCCACACATCTCTGGTCTGTGCTCAGGTTGGACACTTTCTGGGAGATTGCTCTTGTTTGTGAGTTAAAGCTACATTTTAAACCTGAGGGCTTGATGAGAAGCTGTAGAACTGTTGCTCTCTGCAGCAGTGTAACCAGGCTTGACTCCAGAGTTGTCAGTAGCCGAGTTTGAGAATTCGATTAACATTTTAATAATGATTTTTAAAATTTTAATTACTGTGACAATTGAATTTTCATGCAACAGTATTACAAGAAACAGTTGATTCCGAATTGACGAGTGGGGAAAAGCTAAGTCACTGAAATAAAGTAGAATTGGTTCTCATGGAGGCACGTGGGCTTTAAAGAATAGGTTCCAGAAACACGAGGCATGCAGAAAATGAGAGTTTAAAGAAATGAAGTACTGAAAAGTGTGGAACCATCAGAAATGCAAAAATCTCACTGTAATTTTGTACTTGTTTTACTCAAGTCTTACGTTACTTAGAGTCTAAGTTCAGTGATTTCTGTTTTCTACCTGTGATATATCAACAGAATACAAAAACCTGTGGCTCACCTTAGATTGCCACTTTCGCTTTCCTTTTGAGTTAGTATGCAGAGTTGGAAAATTTTAGTTTCAAAATTCAGAAATGTACATTTTAAAAATACAGACTTGATCCTTTACTTTTAAATGTGTGTTTATTCTCCTTGTGGTGTATGTCAGTGATAAAATAAATACACTATTGCACATTCTTATAAAAGTTCTTGCTTTTGAAGATTAAATTAATTTTTAAAAACCAGATTTGTAAAAACTCTCACTCAGATTGACTAGAGATTCTGTGTAGTTTAGTACTAGAGGTTCTGAAAAATTAATAATTTCTGAGGTGTTAGGCTTCCAGTGCCACTAGAGTGTGTTCTGTGATGCTGGATATATTTATGTAGGATCCATACCTAACATACCTTGTGACATCAAGGTCTGTACTCTGGAATAAGTATCTTGATTCTCCAAGCCCTCCCCTACATATCTGCCCTCCTGAGTTTAGATTGCCATACTTTACACAGGCTCCACTGTCATCAGGACTGCATAGGGGAATACAGAACAAGTGAAGGATCCCAAGACGACATGATTCTTTAAAATGGAAGTATGTACAAACCTAAGCAATGAAGAAGATGGAGGCATCTTTATAAAAGTATTCAATGTACGTCATCCTGTCCTGACTTCCTGCAGAGGGGCTTTCTGTGTCACGGGTCAGTCTCCTGTAGGGCAGTCTGTATTTGTAGGTGTCCTTGATTAGGTCTGGTTATTTTGATGGTCTGCTCCCTTCTACTGTTAAGTTATGCAGGAAAAATACTGAGCATAAAATTGGTCTTGATTTTGAATTGGAATAGTTATCACAGAAGGACTTGGTAAGTGAAGACACATCAAAGTACAGGTACTTCTTTTAGCTGAGCCTTACTGAATTAAGGTAGGTGCTTCCATGCCACACCCTCCTCCCTGTGTCTGCCACAGACACAGGAATGGTGATGCAATATTGCGTGGCAATTACAGCATGCACTGAAGAGTATAGGGTTTGCAAAGTCAGACTGAGGAAAGAAACACAGTCCCCAAATTGTCACACGTGGTAGGATTTGCTGTTAATGTCTACAGAGGGGGTTGGTTATTTTTTCTCTTTTTTCCTTTTTTTAAAAATTCTAATAGAGTGTAATTGTATACAGAGCCATCTATGATGCCTTGTAGAACAATTGAGTGCTTCCTGTTGAGAGACTTCTGAATGGCAGCATGTGTTAGAGCATGAAAAATACCTTGCTTTTCTCTTTTCTGCTACTCTTACTAGTTCACTCTGTAGCTGATCCTTGTGTATGCCTGCCTTACTTTTTATTGCAGCATTGTATGTCCAGAACTTTTAAAAAGGTAGCTGTCTCCCTGTGTTTATAGATGTTACTGGGCTGAATTGTGGAAGGATGCATCTGATACAGCTCAATTCAGTGTGCTCTGTGCACAGTGAACAGAAACTAGATGCTACTAAAAATAAAATAAAAATCTTTCCCCTGTTACTTAGTTTGCATAGAGTTATCTGTATTTTCATATGAAGTTTTCTTTATTTTCTTAGATTCTATGGTTTCTGCCATCTTAATTTGGAGACTGGTGCACAGAGCACAGCAGGCTGCAGACAGGCACGCTCCATTGGGTTTCTCAGAAGGCTCCTGGGGCACAGGTGCCAGGTTGGGTCCCTCCCATGGTTTATGGTGCTGTGGGGTCTGTGTGGGGACAGCTCTGGGTGTCCTGTGGCAAGGAGGGCTCGGGCCATTGGCTGCGTGCTGATCCTGGCACTGGGGATAACAGCTGGGGAAGGAGGGAAGAGAAGGCTCTTGTCAGACAGCACTGCCAGGTGCAGGAGTGTGCAGGATACAGCCTGGAGCAGTGCTTCTCTGTCACCGTCCCTACTACCTCTCTGCTAGGTGGGATTTGGCAGTGTCACAGCAAGACAAGTTACTTGCCTGTTTTTAAAAAGGAAAAATATGGTTAAGTCCAATGTGGAAGTGTCTACAATCCTTTTAATGCAAGCGTTTGGTTTTTATTTGTATTGAAAGAGTGCTTTCTCCCTGTATTTTTGTTTAGCTGTATATAGTTTCACTAGTTTGTGGCTTAACTCCCTTTTATTACATTAGATTACCAAATACCAATAATTTTTATTTTGTTGCTTATACTAATTTATTTAATGTATTACTGCATTTTCTTTTTTTCACAGTGGCATTTGATTAGTTTGTTTTAATATAGCTTAAATTATCAGGAATTTCTTTGATAGCTCCTGCAGCTTTTGCTTTCTGTCCTCCTTACTTTACTTCCAGGCTCAAAAAACAGGAGAGATAAATGTCCTTTTTTGCTTTATGATTTGTAGGGGGTGTGAATTTACAAGGAAACCCACTTTTTTATTTAATTTTACATATAAGGTGTGAAAGCTTGCATGTTCTCCACCTATCGAGTACAGAGTGACTGGTCCAAATTCAGGTTTTGGCTATTGATGAGACATTTTTAGTTTTCCTTTGGAATGAAATTTGGGAGTTTATCGTCTTTTCGCAGAGCTTTATTCTTCAGCTTGTCTCCAGCAAGGCTGGAGTACCACAGCAGCGTGGGCTCCTGTATTCTGTGCAAAGGTGGATGTTGAAGCTCTCTTTGACTGGAGAACAGGTTATTCACTTGCTGGAATTGATGAAATTCTTTGTTGCATTTAAAATTGAACATTTCAGTCATAGTAGTTGATTACTAATGTGATTTTGATGTCGTCATTGTATGACTTCTACAGGATACTGTTCCTTCCTAATCTTACTTTATAACGTTGTTGGAAAGAACAAGCTAGGGAAAAACCTCCCCTGGGCTGATGTTGAATATTCCAGCATATCTCCACAGGAGAAATAGCAAGCGACAGTGATGAGGCAGAAGTCAAACAGCACTGACCAAAGTCAAGTTTTTGCCTTGAGTTAGAAATAGATCACACTAATTTGGCGGGTGTAACAATGCTGTCAGTGTTTCTGTGGCTGTGTTTGTGTTTGCATCTGCCTTACAGGGTGTGCTGAACTTAGAGAAGGTCTGGATGGGCACTGCCATGGCCATTGGGGATCGTGTGGGACACATTAGAAACATGGGCCATTGGGGGCTGGGGGCTCACTGCAGTGGTGGCCATGAAGATAATTCCATGGTTATATAAATCTGTTGGGATTTTGCTTCCTGGTGGTTGAAAAATGGGGTTGGTAGGGAATGTCCTGTGGTGCAAGAAAAAAGCTACCTGCAGTTTCAGGCAGACTTGGGTCACTGCAAGATAGCAGGAAATGCTCTAGTTGTGTTTGAAAAAGAGATGTACTGGACAGATGACATTTTGGCAAAGGAAATCATCAAGAGTCTTGACTCAGTTTTGTGTGTTTATATTGGTCTCATTTTATAGTATTCTGTTACATTGGATTGTCCTGGGTTTTGCTTGTTATGCAGGAAAAGAGAAGCCCTGAGGTGTCTGAAATAACAAATACCACAGTTAAGGGCACCAAAGAAAACAGTGTCTAGAAGGGTTGAAAAAAATCCTAATTCATTAGTCAAAACCAGAGTGTATAGAGACTAAATTGTATTATATAGTTGATTGATAATTTATGTCATGAACTGTCTTCTAAAAATTCTGAAGTAGGCCAGCAGGTCCAGAGGCTGTGTCTGAGCAGGACTGCACGTCTGTCCAGGCTTGCATTTGATCCTAACTATGCCAGGCCTTTGGGATTCAACATCTCCCAACAGTGGGGAAAGAGAAACTGATAGACTGCAAAAGGAAAACCTTGAGCCCTAAAATGTCTTTTAAATAAAATTAAGAATACTAGTTTCTTCAAAAATATTGGCAAGCTTTTCTCTGATATATTTTATCTTTAATGAGTATTTTCAACCTTTCATTTAACTTTTGGGTTTTGACATTCTTTGGCTAATGTCATATACTGAAAAAAGTAACTTGTCGGTGTTTTTCACAACTTCATCCTGTTCTCATTCCCAGTGCTCTCTAACAGTACTCTGTGTAAAAGAGTCTTATTCTGAAATATGATTGTACAGTTGAAAAAGTTAAAAGATTTTCTATTACTTTGTTGGTGGCTGTAATGCATTGAGTGCATTTTGAATGGAAGTAGCCGAACTCAGTTAGTTTTGAAATGTTATAGAAAAAAATACTTTATTGCATCACATACAGACAATTGTGATAAATAGTTTTTCTATCCTTTTATCACTCTTATATGAAACTTTTTCCCTTCCAACTATTAAGATGACTACACAGAACTTTTGTGTGTTTTTTCCCCCCAAACTAGTATTCAGTTACCCTTTCAAAAGCAAACTAAAATGCTAAACTCAAGTCTAATCTATTTGATATGGGTGAGGATATGAGAGAAGATATGCTATTTGATATGAGAGTAGTGGATGATGGTAAGCTGAATTTGTCAAAGGTGCCCTGTATTCCAGTGAAGCACAAATGTGATTTCTGGAATGTGTCTGGAGCTAACACTTGGGAAGGTGAGAAACTGGAAGAGTATCAGTCTAGTCCTATTTACCGTTGCTAATTCCCTGGCACATGAGGCACACCATTTTTTCCATCTTTTTCAACTACTTCAAACTACTTGCCGTGTCCCTGCGCCTCAGTAGAGCTTCTTAACCAGTGGTTTGGTTGTGTCTTCCCATTCCCACAGTATTTGGGTTCTGTGTCCGAGTCCCAAAGGCTTTGTCCCCGAGGCACTGTGCAGCCTCCTGAGCGAAACAAAGCACGCGGCAGCAGCAGCTGTACCCTGGCCAGGGGCCGTGGGTGTGCTCTGGGGACACCCAGAGGTGTCACACAAGGGGGAGCCTAGGGCATGTTTCACACACCTCTCAACACGCTCTTAGTTTCTCAAAAGCTTTGTCTGTGCAGTTTTTCTTCAGGTTTTCTGTTCTGCTTGTAAACTTTCTTGACTCTTACCTGGTGGGATGCTGTATTATTGCACGTTTGTGGGCGAGACTGAAGGAAGCCTTGTATCGAGTGGGCAGGGTTTTTTTTATAGCAATTGGGCAACATTTGCAGGTATTACAGTGCTGATACAAGTCTTCTTGAAAAGGATGTGGATTTCAAAGCGTAGGAAGGCATTTTTAAAGATAATTTCCTTTACTCAGATATTGTAGCCTTACTTGTTATGTGACCACAACGGTTAATCTCGGTGTTTGTTCTGTTGCCTCCACTGAAACTTGTACTTCCATGATTTTACCAGCATTACAGCAGCGTTCCATAATGTCTAAGCTTTTCTGAGCAGAGTGTGCATCATGCAAGCGTGTTGACTTGGTTTCCAACTGCTTTATCCTTTTAACTGTTGTAATTTTTTTTGTTATTTTTTAGTCCAAGTAGATAATGAAATATGCCACATTGTTCTAGTTCTGTTGGTCATTTCCTTGAGCTTTTGCTTAATCGAATAATATTTTTACAAATATAAATATGGACTTTACAGATCCATAGTGAAAAATGCTCATCGGAGGAATATCCTTGGAATAGGAGGAAGTGATTTTCATGTCTTGTAAGAGTTTTGAATGGAAGCTATAGGTCTTTCTAAGCAGTTATTTCGGGGCAAGCGGAGGGCTTTCTGCGTGCGCACGTGTGAGGCACGGCCGGCTGCTCGTGCGGAGCGGGCGGGCGGCCCCGGGCACGCTGGGCCGGGCGGGAAGGGCCGGGTCGCGGTGCCGTGGTGGGGCGGGGCCGGATCCCGGTTCTGCGGGAAGGGCGGGGCCGAGCCGCCTCCTCCCCCGGAGGCAGCGGCGGGCGG
>VZTT01021710.1:47244-67291 GCA_013400855.1 Buphagus erythrorhynchus
GGGGGCGGTGGGCCCCGCCCGGGGCGGTGACAGCCGGGCGCGGCGCGGGGCCCGCCGGGGGTCGCGGGGGTTTTCGGCGCCGTCACTGCCCGGCCCGCGCCCCGAGCCCGTCTGTGCTGCGCGGACGCGCCATGAGCTCCTCCGCGCCCGATGACGGGCAGATCTGCCTCCAGCGGGCCGTATTCCTGGAAGGGCGTCTGGTCTGCGTGCTTGCCGGGGAGTAAAACCTGCAAGGGGAAAGGTAGCGCCGTTTAAATTGCCTGTCTTATGCGCAGTATTTAAAGCTGGGCTTGTAGGAGCTGATGTGTCCCGCGGGAGGTGTCGGTAGCCTTTGCATGTCACCTTTCCCAGAACAGTGTTGAGAATGCTTTTAGCAACAGGTCTGATGTTACCAAGAACGACTTTTCTTGATTTAGAACTAAGAAATCTTAAGATGCGTTTTCCCCTCTTCACGCTTAGTGTTGGGTAAAATTTTTCGAATATGTACAGTCTTTTTGATAATTGGAGTTAAAGGACCTAATACTTTGAAAACGACAACTTAGTGTTCCTCAATTTGTCGCTGTTGCTTAGAAACTTGTTCCTAGTGTGTGCAAATAAAGATAATGAAATAGCAAATATTGCATATAGGTGTTTTTACCCATAGTAAGGGGTTTGTAATTAAATATATTTTAAAACTTTAATCTCCAGTTCTGTAGTTGTTTTCCCTTGGTTTGTAATTGTATGGTTTTCATAGTTTGGTGAGTTAAATGTATTCCACTGTTAAAACTTGTACTTATGTTTAATTTGTAACTTTAAAATAGCCATAAAAGATGTAGCATTCACCTTTGTGTTAACAAGAGTGAAGAAAATGTAGGCTTTGGGCAGGTTTAGGCTTGGTAAATTGCAGTTCATATCCTTATCCAGTGTCTTTCCTGCATGCTAATCTTAGTGGTGTGGTTCAGAGATTCTTGCTCGTTTCCATTCGCTGCTCCTGTGAGTGTTGTGGAAGGTGTGTGTGAGGGCTGCTCACACAGGAACACTGGTAAGGCAGTTCTGTTCTCCAGTGCTTCCTTACCTTAGAAAGCTCAAGTGGGAAGTGCATCTGTGCACAAGGTCTTTCACAAAGTTTGTAGGTTGCTTCATTTAACTGTTGCATGGGCTCAGCAAGGTGTAATTAAAGACAGCAGAGCTCACCCAGCTCGTCAGGCTGCCCAGGGAACTGGTCTGACGCAGTGGTTTTCACCAGCGTTATCTGCAGGTTACGGGGGATCCCTGGATCAGGACGTGCAGGGTCAGGCCAGAGGAAGCACACACAGAGTTTTCTGAAATGCATGTGTTTGCAATGCTTAAAGGGAAACGCTTCCAGAATTCTTCATATGAATACGCTTGTTATTTCCAAGCTCTTCCTGAGCGAACAATGTGATCAGCATTGGTTCTCCCGTGCCCTGGTTTGTTCTGGAGCACAGAACTGTAGGGTGTCCCGCACCTGCAGCTGCTGGGGACACAGAGCAGTGCAGCTGGCAGAGGCCTTGCTGCTCCAGTCCCCTCGCTGGTGCAGCATCACTTCCCCAGGACACATGCTTGATTTGTCACAGACATCCTAAACTTCTCATCTAAGCTGGAATGCCTCACAGTGGGAAGATACAGCCAAAAGACACAAGCATTCTTGTCATAGCTCTACAGTATCACTTATGGCCCAGCACTGAAAACTGCTGCATGGGTGTTTTTCCCAAGCATGGGAATTAGGTTTTTCTAGACCACCAAGCCTGAGATGGAGGAAGAGAGTTTGGTGGGTTGAGAAGATGCTGTCAGATGCTGTCATAAAATCAGTGACTGAGTATCGAATCTTAGACACTCACACTTTTCTAGCTCTGGGGAGATGTACTTCTGTAGAAGAATTGGGATTTGTCTGTCTCACATTACTTTTTGAATGTCAAGGACTAAGTCATTTTGCAAGTTGGAATCTCTCAGTTCCTCTGCGTTGTGCCCTGAACAGTGCATGTCTTGCAAAAGCATGCACAGTATGCTGCTCTGAGCTGTCTGGTCCAAGTATGAGTAAGTTTGTGGGTGAAATGATGCTAAATATGGGAAGCTTGCCTATTGCCTAATATTCCCATGTCAAATAGCAAGGAGATTAAAGATGAGGTTTATTTTGAGAGCTTTATACGTACGTGACAGATCCAGAGCTGGTTGTACTCGCAGAGAGGCACTTAGGGTGGCTGAGAATTGTACTGTGTAACAGAAGCCAATTTTGGATAGCATTTTAACTCCCTTTACCTACAAAGGTATGGTTTATTTTTTTCAAAACTGTGTTTATTTTTTCAGATAGTGTAGTAATTCCTTTTCCACAAGGAGGAGGAGAGTTAGGAGTGCAGGAAAACATAACATGTAAAGAAGTATGGTTGGTACTTGTTCCACATCTGTGAAATAGTCGAGCAAGCTGTTTGGTCAGACAGCTGTCACCTTTGTCTGGGGACATTGGACAGAACTTCAGGGGGAGGAGCTGCACTGAACATAGAACTTCATCAAGAGGGCCTTTCCAAGGGACTGCAAATGTCTGAGTATTTACATGGTGAAATGAATTCTCAAATTTAACAAGTGAAGTTTGAATTTTTAGTCTTATTCAGGAAACTAAATAAAGTAATTGCTTTGGGGTTTTTTTTTCTGCTATCCTTACAAATGGTTTAGTTAAGGAAGCTGAAGCAGTGCTTTACAAGCCATGGGCCTCAGTAGCAGAGTAATGAAAATTAAGAGTCGTCGTCCTGTCCTGGGAAAAAAACAGGGTAGTAATTGTCTGAGCTGTGTTGTCAACTATTTTTTAAAATTGCATTATAAACATGATTACTGATAAGGTCACATCCAGAAGATAGTTTTTTTCATTAAAATGCTTCGTTTCTCATACACAGCAGCTTAGAATTGTTCCATATACAGAGTTGATACACTCAAGTGGTCTGGGTGAAGCATTTCATAAATGCAATATTAAAAAAACAAACCAACAATAACAAACCTCTTATTTTTAGCATGTCTTTATTCTTCTGCCTTGCAGCTTCCAGTAGGTAAATGCCACTTTAGAACAATGAGCAGAACTTCTTCACTTGTTCAAGTTTCCATGTCATGCAATTGTTTGTACCATGTGTGTACAGCTGATCTACACATACCATGTATCAGTTTGTATTACGTAGCTGGGGGTTTGCTTTCATTTGCATCTTACTATCTCTTGAAACTTCTTAGTGAGTCAGGAAATGGTGTGTGCAGAGCAGTGAAGTGTGGTTAGATCTGAACTGTCTGTTCTCTGTTGTGTTGCAGAAATGAGCCGTCAGACTGCTACAGCACTACCCACAGGTACCTCCAAGTGCACGCCATCGCAGAGGGTGCCCGCGCTGACGGGCACCACAGCTTCCAACAATGACTTGGCCAGTCTCTTCGAGTGTCCCGTGTGCTTTGACTATGTGCTGCCCCCCATCCTGCAGTGTCAGAGCGGCCATCTGGTCTGTAGCAACTGTCGCCCCAAACTCACGTGCTGCCCCACTTGCCGAGGCCCGCTGGGCTCCATCCGTAACCTGGCTATGGAGAAAGTTGCCAATTCCGTACTATTCCCGTGTAAATACGCCTCTTCCGGCTGCGAGATAACTTTACCACACACAGAAAAAGCAGACCATGAGGAGCTGTGTGAGTTTAGGCCTTACTCCTGTCCCTGTCCCGGTGCTTCATGTAAATGGCAAGGCTCTCTGGATGCTGTAATGCCACACTTGATGCATCAGCATAAGTCAATTACAACACTGCAGGGAGAAGATATAGTGTTCCTGGCCACGGACATTAATCTTCCTGGTGCTGTTGACTGGGTTATGATGCAGTCTTGTTTTGGCTTTCATTTCATGCTAGTGTTGGAGAAACAGGAAAAATATGATGGTCACCAGCAGTTCTTTGCAATTGTACAGCTGATAGGAACACGCAAGCAAGCAGAAAACTTTGCTTATCGACTCGAGCTAAACGGGCATAGGCGGCGATTGACTTGGGAAGCAACTCCTCGATCCATTCATGAGGGAATTGCAACAGCCATTATGAATAGTGACTGTCTAGTCTTTGACACCAGCATTGCACAGCTCTTCGCAGAAAATGGCAATTTAGGCATCAACGTAACTATATCCATGTGTTGAAACGGCAATCAAACCTCTTCAGGCCAGTGTTTAAAACCATTGCATTTAATTTAGCAGAAATAGGGTAACCATCTTTGACTGTCAGACAAATTATTTGGTAGATGGAGGGTAGACATAAATGAAGGTAAATAAAAGGAAAGGCTGTTAAATTACAGGAAGCAGTTGCATGTAGTAACTAATATATTTAAAGTAAGTCAACAGTAAACCACTGAAAATATATATACACCCAAAATGGGCATCTTTTGTATTAAGAATTGATTCTACAGGAAATGTTGTAAAATAATTCTAAAAACTTGTTTGTAGATTGATTGTACTGTTGAAAAGGATACTGTTTCGTGTTTTTGTTTGTGTTTTTTTCCTCCCCCTTTGACTGACAAGCCATGTTGAGCGGTCTGGTCTTTGGCCGCTGCTTCCCCTCCTCCTCCCCACCCCCCTTTGTAAGTCACTACATAGTATTGCTGCTGTTTGTGTATATTTTTTGTGTATTTGCTAATTTTTATTAACTTCTAGTTTTTCATTAAATAAATATGACTTTCTTTTCTGTAATTCAGGTTTTTCTCTTTTTTGTATCTTTTTAAAATTAATTACAGGTGTCATCTTTTGATATGCATAATTGCTATGGTAAAACTTATATTTCTGTATGTTTGGTAAATTTTGTCTCTTTCCAGTAGTCAATTCATTGGTGATACTGTTCTTAATTGAGCTATTTGTGAATGTACTGAACTCGAAAGGAGTGCTTATGTTCAAAGATGTGTCAGGAAAGACAGCTCCTTTAAAAACAGATCTAGATGTTGTTGTACTTTGAGTTACCTTCTAACAAAAATGAACAATTATTAAAAACTTTCCGAATTTAAAAAAATACAGTAATTCACATTTCAAATTTAGAGATGCTTAGAAAATTGATTGCATCCTTGTATTTGTTGGTTTGCAGTACTAAGAAAGTATTGTATTACACAATATTTGTAATTATAAAAGCAGACCATTTGTCTAAAAAAAAAAAAAGGCAGTTGGAGTGAGATGTTTTCAGTCTTTTTATATTTGTCATTAAAAGATTACCTGGCAAATGGAAAAAAACACAGCCAACTTCTGCTTTTTGCTTTAGCTCAAAGTTTGACACATTGATGCTCTTGCTCAGTTTCTTGTCTTCATGTCTTTTGGTTGTTACTAAAGCAACTGTCTGAAACTGAATTTTGTATCTCATTTTGGTGACATGATCCACATGACAGTGCAGATAAATCTCTTCCAGGTGTGACTGACCAGCCCTAAAGGCTTTGGAAGGATACTTGTCTTTATGCAGACTGCCTGTATGTGCTAACCTGAACCACGAATGTAAACGGGATTTGTGTTACAAAACAGACACAGACATGAGCAGGGGCAAAGCTCTTCCACCTCGAGCAGGAAAAAATCTTTGTCAATCTGAGTGGTAGCGGATGTGTCGGGGAGCTGCTCTGGCTATTGACTACTTTTGTAACACATTAAAATACCGTTTATTTACTGTGCACTGGCTTAGCTTTCTTATCAGAAGTTGATCTGTTAAGACAACTCTTGTTCTTACTATTTTTGATGCATGATGAGGTAAGTAGTTCTGCAGGTAAGGAACATAAAATCCATTGGGTTGGATTAATAAAATCTACAGAAATAGTTGGCTTCATGTAGTAAAAGTTTCACTCTGAAAATTTGATACTTAAGACTGTTTGAACTGTGCACAGATGTAATTTAAAAGATGTACTGGTACCTTGTGACAGTAGATAAATGCTTCCAAAACTCCTGCAATCTAGCATTTTTTTTCCTTTTGAATATACAGCCAACGGTTTGCAGTTTTCTAAATTCAGTAATTATTCTCACCTAATTAAGCTTGTCTACATTTACCTCCAGTTTGTCTTTAACAGAAAGTTGGCTAAATACTCCATTGAGAGGAGCCCACATTTCCCTTGCTCCCTGGAGCCTGCCTGGCTGGGCTGAGCCATTGCAGCTCTGGTTGTGCTAAGGGAATGTGGTGGGGAGCCTGTGTGGCCCCTGTGACTCTGCCCTGAGAGGCCAGGGCTGTGCAGGGCTGGTCACTGCTGGTTCAGCTGGGGCTGTGTCCCAGGAGCACTGTCACCCCTGAACCCTTGTGCTGGATTCAGTGATTGGATTCAGGTACAGTGGGCTGGAGGTCAGGGCTGTGCTCTGGAAGGGGCCTTCAGGAAGGGCCTTTGCAGTGAGCTGGAGAAGCTGCCTGCTGTGCTCAGACACATTGGTTCATGTTTCACAGAGGACAAGAGCTATAGCATAACTACTGTCTGCTGACTTACTGTAATGTAAATTAGTATTGCTCCATTTGGTGTTAAATAATTGTATAAAACCTTTACTATCCATCATCAGATGGAATTATGAAATTACCCTTAGGCCCAGATCCTCAAAGGTATTAAAAGCCTAAAGAGTGTGAGGATCTGGTAAGGTAGCTACACTGTTACATATGAAAAAAGAAACCATACTAGAAATCTGTACAGTTTACTACCTTATCTAAAATAAACAGTGTATTAAAGCCTGGCATTGTCTAAACACTAGCTATTTATTTTAGAAAGTGCTGTTTTACTTTGCTGTATTGGGAAGGAGTATTCAAACTTGTCTATAAAACATGAAACGCAGTAGATCTTGGCATTTGTCTGCTAGCACTACCTCTGTGGTTTTTCATTGCCCTTTAAAAAAAAAGGCCTTAAAATGTTTGACAAATGTGGATGTAAATATTTTGATTCTGTTGTGACAGTTCCTGCTAGTTCTTGTTTGCAGTAGTGCTTTTAAAATTAAAGCAGGTGAATGGTTTTGTATTGCTGCCTGTTCTGTTGTTTTATCCAGAATCTTTTTCAAGCTGCTGTGATTAAAGCAGGAATTGTTCGAGTGGGATAGTTCCTATCTGTAGCAGTTTATAGAGTGGATAGAGGAAAGGAGCTACCACTGCTTTTACTTTTGATGAGCTTCAGCTATTTTGGGTTATTTTTGTGAGGGACAAAAGTTTAATTTCTGGTCCATCTAACTGTTCCTGAGCAGATGCTCCTCAGGGTATTGACATCCCTTCAGTTCTGCACTGCTCTGGCTCACTGCTGCATGGGATTATTGTGCTCAGTGAAAGCAAAACAAAAGGCACCAACGTGTGGCTGTAGTGTCTGCTATAATGGGTAATGCTTATGTTTGTTTTAAAAAAATCTCAGCACAGTAACAGAACCTCCTCAGCTCTGGCAGCAGGGACAGGAAAAGCTGGCAGTAAATGCCTGGCATTACCTTCAGAGTGGCATTAAACCCCTCACCTTCAGGTGGAGTCTATGGGGACGAGACTTAGGATTTGGGGCGATGTGTCAGACAAAGTCATCCTTTAACTTCTCCGGGGAGCAGCTCCCTGTTTTGCCATGCTGGAAACTTTATTTTAGTAGTCCTTACTCTCTTTAAAAAAAATGCAGATTTGTTTTGTCCATGTGTAAACAGACTGTGCTGGAATTCCAAGCATGTCAGTGCTCTCAGAGTGCAGAGCAGTGCAGGATTGTTTCTCCATCTTTTGGTAAAGGGTTTTTCCCTCCTGGTTTCATCAAAAGCAAAAGAGCAGCACAGAGTTACCAGGCTGGGGTTTTACCCAGGGGGAAGTTTCTTTGCACTTCCTCCCTGCACGTTTCTCACGAGGCAGAACATGTTCAGAGACTGGGGCTGTTGTCTGTAGTCTCAGAACTCAGCTTGTGAGTGACTGAGAGTAGAGCTTTTGAAACATTGACACAGAAGCAGGTTTTATTTTTATCATTTTATTAGATTAAGTCTTTTGTTAAAGTTGTAAAATCTTTTGTAAAATAGGTTTTGAAATTCCCACTGAATTGATTACTACCAGTGCTGTTAAGTTCCAGGTAAATCAGCTTTGTTATCTATGAAAATGAAAGCAAAGCAAACTCTTACTTTTAATTTTTAGGCAGCTTCTAGAACAGGCAATTGTCACTGGTACGGTTTGTGTTTCATAAGCACTTTGGGGTTTGTTTCAGAACCAGAGAACAAGAACAAGAGAAGGATGTAACAACATCCAGGATTTGCTTGTGGGGCTGACCCTGGAATGAACAATGCCAAAGGCCAGGATCACACACTGAAGTGCAGTTCTCACTGAGGTTCAAGGGGAGGGAGATAAGAGACAAAGCTATCACAGGACGGGAAGCTGCCAGACTTCTTAAACCTTACGTTATTCACAGTGAATAATGATTCCGAATTTTCTTAGCAGTGTTCAAATTAATTTAATTTCCATAGGTGAACCTCCAAGCATAGGCATTTCCAGAACCAAGTGAGTGTGTAGTGGGTAGGAATGAAGGACATGAACTCTGTCCCTCAAAACATTACTGGGTTTTTCATTAAGGCCTCAAGCACACCCCACCCCCCCTGCTGCTGCAGGGACAGCTGGGCAGATGGGAACGGATGTGTTCTCTCCATTCCTACACAACAATTCCTACTACATTTCAGTTCTGGCATTGCTTCCTGTGTTTGAAGTGTCTGCAGTGGCCTTGCTACAAACTAGAATCAAGTGCTGAAAGAACTTCCTAACTGCATTTATTCAGATGCCTTAAGTGTATTTTTTTAGATTTCAAAAACCTTATTTTCCCCCCATACTGCTGCTCCTTAGCACATTATTATTCATTATTATTACAGATATTTTGTGAATAAGTAAACTTGCACTAAATCAGTTTGCTTTTTATAACAACCCCACCCATGAGACTCTCCTGCTGCACATTATTCCCTCTTTAAAGATGTAATGAGCTGCTGCCATGTACATACATAGGTGCCAGACAGGCTAAGGAATTCTTTCTCAAGCTCATGAAATGAGATTCAAGATTCTTTGCTGATAAAAAGCAGCAACTGCCTGTAAAGTGCAGTTTCATGTTGGTAACTGCAGCAGCAACATCTTCCTTTTGATGGCACTGACACACCCATTCAAACAATCCCGTTTAGCTCATAGTTGTACCTGATACCTAAATGTAGCTGAAAGAGATCAAGAACTATGGAACTGGCGAGAGGAGTAACCGCAGCCTGTGNAACGATGAACTAATCTAATAAAATAATAATTGTAACATCAGGAGATAAATTTTGATGAAAGGTTCTGCCTCCCTCAGTCATTTAGGAAAGCAGTTAAAAAATGCAGTCAGAGTTGTAGCTCATCATGTGCTTAATGAGGGAAATATGTTAATATGCTACAGTATTCTTTCTGTAACAGCTACAGACAGAAAAATGGATTTAGGACTGCAGGTACAAGAGAATCAAGTGGAAATGTCATTGCTTTTCAGGAATTTCTGTAACAAAAGTGGCCTTTGCTCTATTTTTTTCTATCATGTACTGAAATCCAGTACTGAAATCAAGGCAGTGTTAGATTTAGGGGGAAAAGAGAAGGAAGCAATGTCCCATGAAAAATAACTTGAGCTATACAACAGAATAGGCACAGCAAAGCAAAGCTGTGTTCCAGGAGTGGAGAGGCACTGCTCCACTGAGCCTCCTGGTTGAGTTGCTAATGAGATGTTAACAGGGGGGTAAATTAGTTTTCTTACAGCTGTAGCTTCTTCCCCAAACTCCTTTCTAGTCCTCAAGACCATCTTAGAGCAGAAACTTGTAATTTTACAAGCCTTTAGAGGAGAGGAAGGGCCTGTATTACAGTACAGAGGGCAAAGCCCAGGCTGCTGTGACACAGGGCAGGAGTGACCCATGACCCTCACAGTGACCCACGGGTCTGGCAGTGCTGCACACTCAGCAGCAAGAGCAGCCCCTGGCACAGCCCTGGGAATTCAGTCACTGATAACAGCAAGATTCCAGATACCTTGGTGGTTTAATGTTTACAGGGACCTTATCTCTGCACACAGCTTTAGCAGCAGGCACAGTGAGATCACTGCCTGGCAGTCAGGACAGGCTGGCTGCAGGCTGCTCCAGAACCCTGGACAATGGCCTGGCCTGTCAGAGCCTCCCAGGCCACTGCCCACCATGGACCTCTGGTTCTGTCTCCTCTGCAGGAAACAAAACCCTGTCCCTGTTTCCAGCTTCATCCTCCTGTCCATCATTTGGTATGAGATGATAACTCCCATATCAGCTTCAGCACTTGTGCCAGGCTCCACTGACACTTCAAACTAAACTCTCTTTGTTTGAACACCTTCTTTGCCTTCAAGCTTTGACAAAGCTTTATGGAAACCCCATTTGGCTGAGCTACATACAAGGACCAACATTGAAGAGAAACCTAAAAGTAGATCCATACTACTCCAGTAGTTACATAGGAGTAACCTGTATGCAGTTACTGTAAGAGCTTTAAGACACAACTTTACAAAGACACCAGAAGTGGTTCTGGATCAACAGTCTGAGGAAGCACATTTAGAAACCACAGTGCAGACTTTAGAGCCATCTTGCATTTTAAGACTTTGAGGTTTCCTTTCCAAGTAGACATTTTAATGTATTTTCCCAAAAAGCCACATCAAGGCTGGCTTTAGCTTGAAAGGCAAAGCAGAGGAGTGAGGCATTCCTGCAGCAGCCTGGCCTCCATTGGCCTCTTCCAACTGGACCAGCAGAGACTGCATTGCTGCTAAGGAATGATCCAGCAAGGCTCTGGATCCACTCTTTTCTAAGTGGCTATAAACAGATTTTATATCCAAAATAGGGAGAATTAATACAACTTAGCTCTTTTCTCCAATGATGCTTACTGGAAGAACAAGGCCTCTTAGTGTAATTTCTCCTGTCATGGCTACATCTGAGCACACCAGCCGCCCACTGAAGAGTGAAGCAAGGCAGGTTACTATGGTAACTCCAGCAGATGGTCCATCTTTTGTGACAGCTCCAGCTGGGAAGTGCAGATGGATGTCAGTGTTGTCAAGGAGATCAAAACTTCCAGAAGCTTAAGGAAAAAAAGAATGGTTTGAATGTTAAAAATCTAAACCCATTTTGTTCCTGGTCTTTATTCTAAAAGCTCACCAAGAACTAAAAGCCTTGGCACTATTTATTAACAGTAAGCTGAAAAAAACCAGCACAATATTGCAGAGGCCCTAGGAAAAAACAGCAAAGAGAAATCCCAATGAGCTTTCCTACATCCAAATTCCTAGAAAAAACTGTAACATGATAACCAATAAGCTTGGCATTTTCATGCATTGGGAAACTGAAAGGAGGGATTAATGTGGAAACCAAGGAAATTCTACATAGAATTTTTATGTCCCAAACCATCGTCAATGTTCAGAGAACACTCCACAGAAACTCACAATTATAATAAAGTGAAACTCTTATTTATGTCCTTTCACCTGTAATGGAGTGTAAACCAGAGAGGTAAACATGCACACAGGTAATGCCTGCAGCATTCATATATTAATTCCATTTTTGTTTTTAACCTATCTAAGCTTCCATAAATAGTGACAGATACTGGTCAATTATTTGCCTTATCAGCAGAAGATCAATCTAGAAAGCAGGTTCAGACTAAAAGTATTTAAAATGTTCTTGTCCAGAGCCCTATTGCACTGCAGTTCCACAGCTGCCATACAAACCCAACATTCTCAAAATACTAAAACTTAAGACTACAAAAACCTTTTAACAGAACCTGTCAGAGAAAAACTATAGACTTCCATATCTGTCTCCATCATGAAAATACTGCTGGAAAGCTTGAGTGTAAAAATGAGTCAGAGGCAGTGTCTGCCACAACCAAGGAGAAGCACCTTGGCACTGAGGCTGCCCACAACCTTCCAGGCTAGGGCAGGGAGACACAACTCGTGTTCTGCCAGGCCACAACCACCGTGGCTTGGCAGCAACTGGGAAAGAGCTACACAGAGGCACTGGAGCTGATCTCATCTTCAGGGCAGCACCGACAGCTGAAACTCTTTGTGTGTTACACGTTGACTGTGAGTAACTGCCAGAGTTACTCAGCAGTGCAGCAGCAGCAGGCTGTGGGGCTGCAGCTGCCCTGCAGTGTCCCTGCATGTCCCTGCAGTGTCCCTCACCGTTGGTGAGCCGGTATCTCTTGGCGTTGCTGCGCAGCCAGCTGATGGCCAGGTGAGCCGACTCCTTCATGACGTCTCCCAGCTGCCCCGTCAGTGTGAGCTGGCCCTCCCCTTCCATCCGGCTCGCTTCCACAAACATGATCTCCCCTCCCAGGGGTGTCCAGGCCAGCCCTATGGCCACCCCGGGCTGGTTGAGGCGCTCGGACACCTGAAGGAAACGCAGGAAGCAGTTTAGGAAATAGCCATTAAAAAAACTTGCAAAAACAACTCAATAGTTGGCTTTGAAACAACTGTACCCATCAAAACACAGAAGTTAAGCCAAGTGTCTGATCTCTTCTATTTTAATTTATTATTTAATGCAGCAGTAGTTCTGGATGTGTGTAAGCACTAATTACACAACAAGAGCTGTGTATGGCAGCTTAGCTTAAGGCCATGGCAAACATCTGGGCGTGTCATTCTTGAAACCTTCCCTGCCCCCAAAAAGACCTTAAGAATCTTTCTCCTCAAAGGACTTCAAGTATTCAGTCAATCCTGACTGAATGTTTATGTGACAACCCATCTGCTGGAGTGTGTTTGCCCTGACTGTTACTCCTGTGACAAAGCCAGTTTTGCTCCCTGCTGTTCCCTAAAAGCCTTTTTAAAGGCTTTTAAAAGCCTTTTAGCCTTTTAGGCAGGTGGCACTGCCTGAGCTTTTGTTCCCTGCAGACAAACACTCTGGAACAGCAGAAACAGGAATGTGTTCCCAGGCCAGGCAGAGGGGACACCTGACAGAGTCCCTTTAGGAGTTACAAGCAGCCATCAGCAGCTACACTGGCAGCCAAAGCCAAGGAAGGCAGAGTTCCTTCTCCTGGTTCCGTCCCTTACCTGTGCACTGGCATCAGCATCCTGCCATTTACTGTCATTGGCATGATTTAGCTAAGAAGGTTCTTTCTTCTTCTAGCATTTAAGGAAATTGTACAGAACATATATGTATATGTTTCACCAAGCAGTCTCTATATTCATTCCCTGTGTGTTATTAGTTACAGTGATTTACTTTTGATTATTTTAGTAACTCAGGTTAACAAAGTCAGTTCATCCTGGTCACACTGAAATCCAACAACGCTGGAGCATTCCCCTCTGCACTGGAGACAATGCTATTTTGGCAAACCATCATGGTTTCAAGCATTACAGGTGCAATGACCAAAATTAACTGTCCACACCCTCTCCCAGCCCAAAGCAGCCATCAACAGGGTTTGTTGATTTGGGGGTTTTGTTTCAGTTTTTTTAGACTGGACTCTAGATCAACTGAAAACAGTTTAGAGACTGTTTGAGAGCTCAGGGGCAGAACACAGCAAATGGGGCAACAAATCAAAACAGACTCATCACTTAGCACAGGCTCCCTCCTCTATCCTCAGACTAGGCACGTACCTCCTCCTACTTTCACAAGTCAGTTGAGATCTGAAAAGAGAAACTGGCTGTGTAGGAGGTGTTGATCACCTTTGGACCACTGTTCCTTGCATTACCTGGTGCCTCCAAAGCCAAGTAGCCTCTCCTGCTGTCCCAGAGAGACTGGACCACCCCTCCTGCAACCTCCTCAGCTGAGCCTGCTGACAGGTACATGTGGCAAATGCCCTGGCAGCTTGGAGATCTGGCTGCAGAAAACCCCTTGGAAATCCCCAAACACAGCCAGAGCCCCCAAACACAGAACCCCCAGCACTCAGAGGAAAGCACACTGGACTACATGAGACACCCACAAGTGTTACAGGGAGCCCCACAAGACTGAATCTCTCCTGGCAACTCGAAGTAATTTCTTCTCACCAAAAGTCAGATTAATTTAAATTAAAATAAATCCTTTCTTACACTTTCTAAACAACTTCAATTAAAAACGACCATTTGAATCAGCTGATGGCTGGTGATGTCTGTCACATGATGAAGATGTCACTGACCTACATGTGATGCCTTGAAAATTTTTGCAGATGAGACCAACCCAGCTGTGATTTAGCTGTATCTTGAGTACATGAATATACTGTCAGATGCACTTTAGCTGCCTGGACACTGCAAAATTAAAGTCTTAACATTCAGCACAGTCATTTATTTCAGAGTATTTCAGGTCATCATCCGCAGTTTTGGAGCTACACCAAGTCAGTGTAATGGACAAGACGCTGCTAAGTCCCTGATTCACAATGGGAAGATGAGAACCAGTTCAGTCACTTGCTGGCCTTTAGCATGGTTGGTTTTTTCCCACAGGTTCTCCCAGCCTGACTGTACCAACTTTTTTTCTACTCTTCTGATTCACTCCCTGGCAACTCACTGCTGGCAAAGCACATTAACAGTGGTTTCCCTCTGATGGAGAAGGATTTCCCAGAAATATCACCACAAGACTGATAGTTCTTACATAAAAATGCCAATCTAAACCTGTGCTTTGGACAGGTTTTGCTTCTGAAAGACATCCTATTTTTTTCCCTAATTAGAATTGTGCATGTCCCATGAAACAGAGCCATTCTTTTATGGCATCTACATTTGATTTCCTAGACTAGGCCATTTCCCTGACCTACAGCTTCTGTCCCTTCAACTTCACTCAAGTTATGAGGATATAAACCAATCCTGATGGGCCTTCCTGTGATACCAATATTTTGTTACTCGAGCAGAATTAAGGGTTGAAAGAAAAAAAAAAAGCTAAAAAATCCCCCAAAACACAAACTAAAATCCAAGCCAAAAATATAAATAGTTTGTTATAAACCCACTAGATATATTAGAAACCCTTTCCCCCAAAAGTGTGCTGTACTGAAACATTTCATTAAATCTTCTACACTTTAAACTGTCGAGATTATTCTTTCAAAGCTTCGCTATGTGATTCATGCCAACATTTGTTCTGCAGGGAGACACATAAGATTATTTATTTGTGATAAATGAATTAATCCAGCAAGTAGGAGCTGAATATTCTGTCACATTCTTCCTGCTGGGAGAGCTGTGCAGACAATAGCCAAGCAATGCCCTGGAAAGGTGAAAGATGAATCCCTGTGTCAGGAATTCCCTGAAGGACAACAGATCAATTAAGTCATGTCATGTTTTCAGTTCCATTTGCTCAGCCTCATGCAGGTACTGACACAGTGGCTGCCTCCATCGTGTCTTTGTTTCAGCTGCTGATAAATGGCAAAATGCAGGCCCAGGGGGAAGCTCTTGGGTCAGACCCAGAGAGGAGACCCAGCCTGTGACTACAGAGCAGAACCCACAGCAGCCAGGCTCAGGCAACTGCCAGAGCAGGAGCTCTGCTCCTCAAAAGAACCTTGGGGGGACTTGAGAAAATTCTAAGGGATAATACATTAGTTGGGAAAATTCCTTAGAATGGGAGTTATGTTATTATCTGAGCAATTTACATGGAAAAAACCAAAGTGTATACTGAAAAGTATTCACTCAATAAATACAGCAAATAGTACATGAAAAGAAATCTTGAACTGCTTGGGGAATTGATCTGTGTGGATTCACCTCTACTTCTATTTATGCACTAAATTTGCCTTCTAAATGCAGAAATGTTAAGAAAATTTTTGATAAAGAAGTCACAAGCTTCAATCAGTCTTATTTCAGTTTACACAGGCCAGCAGATCCATTAAATCCTTATCTGCAAATTTATGGCATCTATTGTGAACCCCACAACAAATGAACAAAAAACCCACAAAAGAAAATCCCCACCTAGCACTCCTGTATTTGAACACTTGAAATTAAGAACCATACTTTAAAAATTTTACTTGCATTACTTAATCCTACAGAAAAAAAAGACAAAATAGCAGAAATAATTTTCCAACACAGCCACACTATCAAATTTAAATGAATAATCAACTCCAGAAACAAAACTGACACCAAGAGGCAGAGCACCTAAGTCCCATATTAGCACTAAATTTTTACATTTGTTTGATCTTCCTGTTGGGTACAGAGGCTTCTGAGAGTTGGAAAGAACAAATGTAAGTTGCTGACAATTCAGTCATTTGCCTGAAGAGCAAATTCTTCTAATTTCTCAAAGTAAAAAAATAAATCACCAAAGAACCCACATGAATGCACCCAGCCCAGAGTCACCAGGCACTGGCCTGTTGGTCATTTATCTTCCTTGCCTCCCATTCTCCCACTCCCACTGTTCCCATCAGCATCCTCTGTCACAAGCAACTGAACTGTCTCCTTTCAGTTTGTTTCCTCATTTCTGTCTCTTCCTTAAGAATCTCTTCCATGATAAAATCTTCACATCCAAAAGCCTCAGTTCAGGTCTAAAAACTGATTCATTCCTTAACAATCATTCATTTTCTCCTGCTATCCCAACCACCAAGTCCCCTTTTTGTTCTTCAAATCCCATTGGAAATCTGGTCCTCTAATTTAGGAGAAAAGAGTTGTAAGAGGAAACTTCTCAGAGAACGACTGTACTGTCACTGGTGAAATGAGAATCCCAAATGAACAAACTACTTTAACTGATGGCATTTCCATAGAATGGAGCAAAACACCAGTGGGGGATAGCAAAAAATCTGAAATATGCCTACTGAGAAGCAGAGCTGGAGGTGCCTGTCTGATCATAAAACATTTTAATAGCTAAGAGTCACATTAACCTAAAGAATGTCTGAGAACTTCTGGTGCAAACTAAAGTAGTTTTAATACCCAGAAATGCTGCCTGGCTTTAAGGAGGTATGAGGGACAGTCCTTAGCACAGCTGCTGCAGAGACAGGATTCCTGGGTTCTACTTTTGGCTTCCTTCCCAAGACCACCAAACATTGCCCCAAACAAAAGCAAAATTGTTTCAAACTGAAAAAACACCACCACATTCTTCAGCACTGCTGCAGGAACCTTTGCTAACAGAAAAGTCAGGGCATTATGTTATTTATGTACCCTGAATTAAAAAAAAAGGAAAACTTCTTTAGGTGAAAACACATTTTGTGGAACATAAAGAAACACAGTGCTGTTATTAACAAATTTTGAAGCTGTTAACCTTGTATAGACTCAGTCAATAGCAATAATCATATCAGCCAGAAACAGCATCAAAGAGAAACAAATGAGGATGTTACCTCCATGTCATACATGGGGGGCCCCAGGATATCTTTCAGAGCATGGAAATCAATTAAAATCGGCATTTCAGGTGGCAGAGCCAGGTCAGCTGTGTCACTGATGGATTCTGCTTTGGCATCTTCTGCGATGTGCTCTTTGCAATCTAAGGGAAAAGAATCTCATTTAGGATTTGTAATGGTCTTACCTAGACAGAGGAATTTTTTTTTTTAATTGTGACAGAGAAAAATAAAGTATGCAACAAAACGCTCAGTAAGTTCAGGAAAATGTGCTCAAACCATCTCTCATAAAAATCTTGTCAAATTAAAGGTAATATAGCATGAAATTTAATTATTAAGCCTAAATATGTTCTAACTGTTCATCAAAGATAAAATAAAATCTAGAGCACTGACAGCGATGCAACTCATCAGCTTAAGTGCATTTTAAACTAATTCAAACAGCAAAACACATTAGCTCATTTAAGACTTCGCACTTTTCACCAGATTTGTGCAGAAAACCAGTACTTCACAGCATCAGAATGCTGTGAAATGGTTTGGGCTGTAAAGGACCTGAAGCTGATCTTGCTTTAAGGTCTTGCAGGGACACCTTCCACTATCCCAGGTTGTTCCAAGCCCTGTCCAACCTGGCCTTGGATACTTTCAAGAGATGGGGCAGCCACAGCCTCTCTGGGAAGCTGTGCCCAGGCCTGGTTTAATCCTGCAGGAGGAATCACATGCAGCGTGGTGTAACAGAGAACGTGCAGCTGAACAGGGCAACAGTGCAGGAACTCCTGCTCTTCTCATGTGTGTTTACAACTGTGCCCAGCACAGAGCACCTCCAGTGCAGCCCTTGCAGCACAGACTCTGATGTGACACTTTTCATGTTGATTTTTGTCTCCTATGACTTTTATGGCTTTGCTCAATCATAGAAGGGTTTGGGTTGGAAGGGACCCTTAAAGATCATGAGCCCAACTCCCAACCAAACATAGGGACACCTTCCACCTGCTCAGGCTGCTTAACTCACAAAATTGACATCTCCTGTGTGTTCAACAGCCAGCTCAGAATACAACACCTACAGGCCTTGTTCAGTGGAAAAACCTCAAACAATTTCAGTGTAATAACCTGTGGCTTTTGTCTTGAAATACTACACACACAGAGGGCTCTGTTCTTTTCTTTGTTGAAGAAGATACTGCTAAGGTGTCATGCTCAATAACTAGCAGCAGCAAAAAATTCCTCCAAGGTCCAATTACCAGATATTTCCAGAAACACCTACAGGCATGATATACTCTTCAGGAAGGGCTATAAACTCCCAGCAGCCTGACACTTTTGAATGCAATATACTCAAGTGTCACCTAGGAGGGACCACACAATTAAAGCAATAGTTATGGGTTCAGGAGGGAGCTTCTTCCCTTCCTTCACTCACAGCATGAGTGGATTTCTTACCTGTACAATGGCTTCCTTAGCAGAAGTGCCTTCAAATTTCTGTTATCTCTTTCTATACAAAATGAACTGTAATGGGAACCATGTCAATGCCAGCCTCACCTCCAGCCTGCAGAGCTGTTTGGGTGCCTGAGCCCAAGAGCTGAGACTGCACAGATACCAAAGGACTGGGAGCAGAGGGACAATGCAAGCAAGGAATCATTTCCCCACAGAATCTGATCCAGGTGCAAGAGGCTTATCAGCATTTCTCAAGAGCCCTAAGCAGTGTTTTAGTGAAACATCTATCAGAGAAATGAAGAATGCTTGGACAATCCAGCTGTTCCTGAGGCTCTGTGGCACTCTCAGGGCAGTGCCTCCCTGCCCTGGGGCTGCCATCCTGCACACACACAGTGAAGACTTTTCTTCCCACCCAAACCCCAGCCTAACACACATCTGAAGTTTCTATTACACAGCAATGTACACTGAGCTTCAAGACTCCTGCACCGTATTTTGGACCCAAATATGGGTTGTTTACTTTATTTGAATTCTTTCTAATTTTAGTTTGAAAAGGAGCTTTCTGGTTCTTCCTCTGCACATCAATGCATGCACAGTAACTGAAGATCCAAGAGTTCAAACAAGTACAGAAAAACACAAACCACTGATCTAATCTATTTACTATAAGGTGAAGAGGTGGTCAGCGGTGCAAAAGCAATTCTCAGAATGGATGAATGAGGATGTCTCCTTCCACAAAATACAAACTATCCTGTTATTAATCCTGATACATAAAGGCCTTTTTACAGATAATTTTGTGACATCTCACTAATGCCTTAATAGAGTATCAAGGAGAACATTTTACACCACTATTAACATGACAGGAGCAACTCAGCTTTCATTCAGGACTCCAGTCTGACAGTTCTTATCCAACAGCCACTAATCTTTCCATTGTACAACTCACTGCTCCATGGCTAAATCCCATTCCTTAACTGCAAACACTGCCTTAGTCAGATGCCTCCTGTTGTTCCAGCATATCTCTCTGCTTTTGTTAAACTACTATTTTTATACATAATAAATTCAAAGATATAAATACTGGCAAGTCTAGGAAACTTGACCCTGCATGCTATTCTTGCAATTCAGACTGCAACTTCAACTCTATTTGATAATCTGAGATGCAATTCATATTTCAAAACAAAATTGAATTTAAAACCAGCTGCTTTTGTTCTATACCAAGATTTTACTCCCTAACAAAAACAAATGTATTTATTTCACCTAGCTCTGTATTCAGCTGAAGAGACAAACTCCTCATAAACAAATCAGAAAATTTGAGGCCACCTGCCTCATTAAAAGAATCAAACTCTTTTCTTTGAATTTATCTGATCTAATGAGTAGATCCCGTTTGATAATCTGTAACAATAACAAACTCCAGAGTTTTTCTAAAAATGTTAACCTAAATTCTGGCTTTATCTAATCTTCTAGAAAAGCATACAGTGATGTCCCAAAATGTAATTACAAACTCTTTTTCTTTGAAGGAAAAAGCCGTCTT
>VZTT01021710.1:67309-80165 GCA_013400855.1 Buphagus erythrorhynchus
AAAAAGCCGTCTTCGTTTATCATCTTTAAACAAGTGCTGACTATGAGGAATCTATAAAGACACAAGTAATTAAGATTTCCACTAACAATGACAAATGTGTGTTCCCTACCTACCTCAGACTAACAGCCATAAACCACAGTACAAGCTAAATGACATATTTATCTAAAAACAAGACACTTCAATTCAAGTTTCCAGAAACAGAATTTCTCGTTAGGACAGCAGCTTAATGATCTTACAGTTTGAAATAAGTTGGCAAAATAAACTAAAAGGTCAAAAAGTGCCCTTAACAGAGCTCCAAACTGCACTAGTGGAACCACCTGCTGCTCTGCTATTACCTGTCTGCTTACACAAAAGCAGCATGGTATTGAGTTGTTTTAACATTTAAAAATTGTTATACTAAAAATAAGCAACAACACATAGCCCTTCCCAAGTAACCAAAAATAAGTTCAATAAACAACCAGCTAAAAAAAAAATATTCTGTTTGTAAAATTTTCCAAGCAGAATCTGCAGCTACTCAAAGATCACAATGTTCTTCAGGAATCTGTCTTTGCAAGTTCCCAAAATAAAACAAAGTCTCACATGTAAAAATGGAATTGTAAGAAAATGGACTCCTAAGAAAACACACTGACAATGAACTATTAGATATAATTAAAGATTTAATCTTAATGGACATTCCATGGCACAAAGATTTAAAATAAATAAGACTGCTAACTTCTACAGATGTAATGGAAATGGAAGAATACAAAAGTCTAAAACTTCCTCAACATGCAGCAGTTTCTCATCTCCTCATAAAGAAAGATTTAAATTAAGCACTAGCAACACAAGCCTTAAACCCAAAGATTTCTAACCATACTTACTGACCAAGATAGAAAAATAGAAGCCTAACATTTTTAAGCAGTTCTGAACATAACACATTCTGATTTGCTGAACGAAGAGATATAAAAAAGAGCATCAGCATGACAGACAAGGTTTCAAATCTGTGGGAATTAAAGGGAAAATAACATTCTTTCTTTCTCATCTAACTTAGCAGCAGATGCTTCAGTACACAACAGACAGTTCTTTTAGTCCCTCCAAACTTAAAAAAAACCCCAAAACTGCATTTAGGTAGAAAAGGATGGGATTGCTTTTGCTGACAACAGTTCACATTCAAAGCCAGCCATAACATGAAACTGCACCCTAAAAGCAACATTCCACTGTCAAATCTTATGCACTAAACTTTCAGGAAGCATTTCTTTAGGAAGGGAACAATTTCCTGGGACCCTAATCCTGTTTACACTTACTTATATGCTTAAATTTAATGCTATGTGCATTTCTCCCCACAGCATCAGAAAAGTCCTCTTTCCACAAAATAATTACATTCTATCATTTGTGACCTACAATAACAATGTATACTTGAAGCACTTGAACGTGAGGTACTCATGCAGGAATATTTAGAAAAATTAACATGGAAAAAATAACACCTTAAAAATTAATTTGTATTCAAGACAAACTTCTCAGAACATTTATGCCTTCTACTACAGAGAAGTCATTCCAAGCAATTTTCAGAAATTTCAGAAAAAGGCCCACACTGCAGCCTGCAGAGCTGGGAAGCTCTCTAAGGTTAGCAGAGCTGAGCTCAGACCTGAGGTCACACCACCCTGGGACTGATGCTCAGCAGATTCCATGTGTCAGTTCACATTGACCACTTTGGTCAAACTTGCATTTAAACTAAGTGTTCCATCCACAAGGAGTAGAACAAACTGCTCTGTATTGCTGGGTTATGGGCCTTGGTTTCAACATAAACACAATCCTCATTTCATCACTTTTAGTTATGAAATATTACCTGTCCTAAATCTCCCTTTGGGTCTGAATTAGACAAATTGTTTTTCACTCTGGGTTTCAACTGCTGTATCATGATATGATGCTTTAGTGCACAGTTGCTGCATTGTATTCTCAAGGCAATTGCACTAAAATAGGAAGGATAGTTTCACCTATTTTTGTGACTCCTTGAATTTCTTGTAGTGTCAAAAGACTCGAGGAGTGTCTCATAAATTTAGATAGTGTTTCAGTGAAATATCAGATAGCACTGCTGTACACAGGGATGACTCCCCAGAGAGCTCTGAAAAATGCTGAAGTTCCCTGTGCAAACTGAAAAACTGACACAAACCAGCATTCCTGCACTCACTAATTTCTCCAGAAAGCTCAGGAGTCAGAGGAGCAGGGAAGGCACTAAAAGCTGCCCGTGCATTTCAGTGGTGCATTTCTGAACCCAGCCTGAGAGACAGCCTAGCTCTGCCAGGACAGCACCCTCCCCTCCCAGAGCCCACTGCCAAACAGCAGCTAAAGCCTTGTCTTTACTAAGCCTGGAAAACAGGTGCTCTCCCTGAAGTTAAAAATCTGATTTAATCAATGTAATGGTGGAAAGTCTGTGATTCTACCACCTAGTGTCCTTAACTCTTACTACAACTCACCAGCCAGAGGCACTCAGCTGAATAAACAACAGGCACCATGGCAGGATTTGGCTGTGCTCTGGATCAGGTATAAATTATGTTTTAGCAAGCAAGGCAAACTTGCAGTCTGCCCACTCCTAGTCACAACTCAAGGCATACCAATGCACTAACTGCAGAGTCTCAGTCTCACATCAGCAACACACAAATGAGGGAAGCAAAAATGACTTCTAGATATTTTTATAGAGATAAAGAAAAAAAAATTTCAATAAATAATTCTAAATGAAACTATTAAGGGATGACAACTTGATTAATTAATCTTCCAGAGTCATTCATT
The DNA here is from genome assembly GCA_013400855.1 of Buphagus erythrorhynchus. Lineage (NCBI taxonomy): Eukaryota > Metazoa > Chordata > Aves > Passeriformes > Sturnidae > Buphagus > Buphagus erythrorhynchus. The sequence continues at coordinate 70,073 of VZTT01021710.1, forward strand.
ATATGAAATAAAAATTCATCATCATGATGCACAACTGCACAAATGTCCACTAAATCAACAAGAGAAAAAATGCCAAAGAAATCAATTTAGGCTACAAAACCCATTATATGCCTCAACTTGCAAGTATTTGTAGATATTTACAAGTTTTGTTTTGAACACTTAGTTGCTTCCAAGAGACAGAACGAAAATAAAAATATTTTTTAAAAGGCTCCTACTCTCATACACTCCCAGCAAATGACACACTGTAAAAACACACCAGGGTGTAAGCACAGTATTAGTACAAAATAAAACCCACTTTGCAGACTGCACAGTTCTGTACAAGTCTTTATAACAGCAAAGTTTCACTGTAGAGACACCTGTCCCTCAGACTCCCTTTTATTAATACAGCTTTTTCTTATGGACAGTTTTCACTTCAGAAGTACAAAGGCAACTCTTCACAGCTCATTTCTTTCTTAACTCCAAACTGGGTCAACCAAAAATGCCAGCATTTTGCCCTCTTTTGAAGCACTTGGGCTGCTATTTTCACTTAGCTTTGCTAAGTTGCAAGTCCAGAACTAATTTTAACAGTGTATAATTTTAACAGTGTAAATACCTCAGTTGCAAGCACAGCTCTAATTTTAACATGGTAAATAACTCACTGGATTGAGATGTCTAACACAGCTCCTTTTTGTTACTTGCCTTAATAATAAAGTGTTTCTTCTTACAGTACCATGAGTTGTGCTCTGAACCTACCTCTTGTCTATTTTACCAGAATGCTTGAAGAACAGAGTGACATCTCTTTTTATTCAGCAATTGCATTAGATCTCTGAAAGACATTTTAGACACAGATACCCACTTTGAAAATATGACTTGTCAAAATTACTATCCAAAAGGTGCAGTAGCCAGGACACCTGATACTGCCTGGTGTGGGTGAGCTGGGCCAGCACAGCCCAAAGGCTCAGCAGTCACATTCCCAAAGAGAGCACAGAAGCACCAACAAGTCAGTGTTTGACTTCACAAAGTCCATCACAGAAGGAAGAAAACACACACATAATATAAAAGGAAAGCACTGGTAAATATGTCTTAAAACCTCTGCCTTTTAATGTAGATGGGATCATTTAAATTGCAGGATTGTTCACGGATTCAGTCACCACTGTGAGAGCTCACTGCCTTTAAGACAAACATTCAGAGAAAACCATGCCAACCCTGCTTAAGCAAACACTGCCAAATTCAACCTTGTGATATTACAGTTTTCACAGACATTAGGGTGATCTTAGAAAACTCAACAAGGTAAAAGAAGATTTAATTTTCAGAAGGGAAATACTGAGCTAGGAAAAAAAGGCAAGGTAAAGCTGCAAGACTGTCAAGAAACAGATTCTCAGAGACAAATTATCTAAGTTTTTATTGTGGGTAAAACTCTTCTTCAAACACCCTTCTAATTATTACCACTGCTTGTAAAAAATATCCCTTATATTTCCTCCCCTGGGATTTACTCTCTGAAAGGGGTGGGCACTGCTGAGACTTGTTTGCTGCCTGGTTTTAAAGTAACAGATGATGAGTCTCATTTGTTCTCCTCCAGACCAGACCTATCTATCCCAGCTGTACAGATGTTAGAACCTAAAGGTTTTTTGGAATATTTCAGAACATCAAGCCAACAAGGCCCTGTTTGGTATTTTAAGTCTGTGAGTATCTTGGAGCAAAAGCAAGCAGCCATTCTGCAGTTTTCAGTTTCTGGGATCCTCTGACACCCAGTTGTGTCCTCTGCCAGACTGGCAAATTTCTTGTCACCTGAACTCATTTCAGTCTTCAAAAAAACAAACTAAGGGAACACACAACAACCTGATGGATAGATTTTATTAGACTAAGGGCTATCCACATTTTAGAAGCTCAGCCTGAGGTGTGGAGTTTGTCCTTTCACATTCCTAATCTACCTGACACTGAGGGCTCCTGCAGACATCTAGAGCTGCAATGTGCACTGCAGAGCTCCAACAGGAAATTGCTGTGGACAGCAACACCCTCCATCAGCATCTGGCTGGAACAAAAGCACAGCCATCTACACCCTCCATCATATCTTTCACCAAACACAGTGTGGATGTTCATTTTTGTTAAAGAGAACACTCATGGGGGGATGAAAAAGGGAGCAGTCACCTGTTTGCTGCACATGAACTGGATCATGGGCCTGGCTTCATCCTTCCCTCTCCTATTTCCAGACTTAGAAAGAGCCCTATCTTGACTGAGGAAGCAGTTACCTGGGTATTTTTGCTGTTTGAGAGTTTTGTGTTTAGCTTTCTTTCAGTCTGTTTGATGACTGGGAATGATAAAACACTGTATACATGGGAAACTAGACCAGACTAACCCAGGCTGAGAAGTTACCAAAGTTTCAAGAGACTTTGAATAAGCATGGTCTTAAAAGGCACATAAAAACAATTCTAATTTCAGAGACCTTCAAGCAGACAACTTTTTTAGTGTACAATAAAGTAACCAGATTGAGTTCTGAGCTAGTAGGAACTACAGCCATGCTTGGTGCTTTATTAAAGAGAAGAAGTGAAAGATTTGCATTAAAAAAACTAGGAAGACATACACAAATCATAACTGCATCCTTAAGACATGAAATAGATGCACTGAACTTCTCAGTTCCTGGCTGGTGAGGGGCTTGGAACACAAGCCCTGTGAGGAAGGATTGAGAGAGCTGGGGTTGTTCAGCCTGGAGAAAAGGAGACTCAGGGGTGACCTTATCACTCTCCACAACTCCCTGAAAGGTGGCTGTGCTCAGGTGGGGTTGGTCTCTTTCTCCAGGCAGCACTGACAGAACCAGAGTCTTAAGCTTAACAGTCTTAAGTCGTGCCAAGGAAGATATAGGTTGGATATTAGGAAAAAGTTTTTTTATGGAAAGAGTGATACAGTACTGGAATTGTCTGCCCAGNCTCTCCACAACTCCCTGAAAGGTGGCTGTGCTCAGGTGGGGTTGGTCTCTTTCTCCAGGCAGCACTGACAGAACCAGAGTCTTAAGCTTAACAGTCTTAAGTTGTGCCAAGGGAGATATAGGTTGGATATTAGGAAAAAGTTTTTTTATGGAAAGAGTGATACAGTACTGGAATTGTCTGCCCAGGGAGGTGGTGGAGTCACCATCCCTGGATGTGTTCAAAGAAGACTGGATGTGGCACTCAGTGCCATGGTTTAGTTGAGGTGTCAGGGCATGGGTTGGACTTGATGATCTTGGAGTTCTCTTCCAACCTAGAGATTCTGTGAGTCTCAACTCAGCAGGCTGAAACTACTCAACTTATGTCCTAAGTCATAATGCAGCACTAAAACTGTACATAATAATAATGTCACACTATCCGCCATGCTTTTGAAAACAGAATCCTTAAAGAATAGTAAAACATCAGAAAAAGTTGCTAGATTAGCTTCCTCGTGACCACATTAGAAATTCCCTTTTTAACAAAACATGCCAAAGATACACACCTTCTCCGTCCCCCACCTCAGCACGGTCTGGCTTTGCTTCTTTGTGCTGCCCTTCTGCCACTTTCACAGCCACTGCTCTGCAAATGGCTCCCAGCTTCCGATCCAGGGCCCGCACTCCTGCCTCCCTCGTGTACCTGTGAGAGACAACACCTGGGCTGTGCTTTGCAAGACACAGTTCTTTTCAAAGGAAACACACTCCTGACTAAACACTCAGCCACATAAAATGGGATGGGAAAGGTACCAAAACCTTGGACTACTCTATTACATAGGAAAAAAAGAATTTGTTTTGATCAAAATAATTGCGGTTGCTGATAAAATTGTAGACAAATTACTGAGTGGGAAGATACGACTAACACCTGGTGCCAAACCTTCATGAAATGCTAACCAATGTCCAATAGCACTGAGCTCTTCTTGGATGCATAAAAATTAAAAGGAAAAACTTAAAATATAAAAAAACTTAAAACTTAAAATATATAGCTCACTGGAAGTTGAGGAGCTGGCTGTAAAAGAATATTTTGTTTTAGTCTATGAACTAAAAAGAAGCACCAGGCAGTAGCACTACACAAAACAGCCAAAACACTAGTCTTAAAATACCTCAATTCACTGAATCCAAGTACACTTTTACCACTGGAAATGAGCCAGTTTCAAGTTCAAAAGATGTTCTGATCAATACATTTGCTGTCATGTCTAACAAAAACCCCAGTTCTAATGAATAGAAGCTATTTTGAAAGCCCGTATTTTAATTTTTTAAACTGTATTCCAAATCTAGACAAATGTACCCATCAAGCCACAAGAAAAAAAAAAAAAGAAGGGTAATTTTCATTTTTTTAATGAAAATGATAGAAATATAACTTGGTTCTTTACACTACATGTTGTCTGCTGCCAAGGCCATGGCTTCACACACTGCAGCCACACCAACCTCAGGCTGGTCCTGTTTATTCACAGGGCCTTGGCAATTGTGTCAGCACAACTGATTGTGAGCCACACCTGGAGACCAAGAGCAAGGAACTCTCTACTGAAATCATGTTCTCTAGAGAATACAAGAGCTAAGGAAAGAACAATTCCATAAACTACCAATTGTTGAACTGCTGAAGCTATTAAGGACAATACATATTAAGATATATTTGTATTACCACTTTATAAACTGATTTATAAAAGAAGATTTTTAAACTGGAAGCAATGAACAGATTTACCTGTTAATTATGCCCAAAGTGGTTACTTGGGGAATCTGTATTTGCTGTGGAGTCAGACCATGTAGTTCAAGCTGTTTAGGAATCAAATGTCTATGTGCAATTTCAATTTTTTCTTCTTGTGTGTATCCTTCAAAAAAAAAAAAAAGTAGCATGTATTTATTAATGATCTTTTTGCTTAGACACTACAATACAATCGAATTTCTTATCTTTACGATTCTACCTGATTGAATTTAACAAAAAACCTCCCCCAGCTATAACTTACAAGGCTGTTGGCTATGATCCTTTGTGGCTATTCATAACTTCATGTGAACAAAACCAGAACTTTAGTGTTACAAAGACCCCTTTCTCCATCAGAATATTAAAAAGATGCATCAGCTAACTGACCATTAGAACACAAACAAATCAGTGAAGGAAAATATCACAGAATGAATCCATGTATGACCACAGACCTGGAACTGAATTTTCCTGAGTGCAATGCTAAGTACTATTTTCCTGACAGAGACCACAGCAGAGGCATCCTGCCTTGTCCCTTTTAAGGACTCTGGCAATGCACTCCAGATTCCTGGCAGGCTTTCCTTAATGAGCTGCCTTTCATTTCAGCAAGAACACCCCAAACTTGTTTAAGGACCTGCAACAGCCATGTAATGAAGGCACTGCAGTGTTACCTGGCACCTGGATAACCTCCATTCTGTCCAGCAGGGCAGGTGGGATTGTAGCTGTAGTGTTGGCTGTAGCTATGAAAAGCACTTGGGACAGGTCAAAGGCTACGTTTAGGTAGTGGTCGGTGAAACTGTGATTTTGTTCTGGATCCAAGACCTTAACAAGAGTGAAGACAAAAGTCATACAACTGTTCAATCAGAAGTAAATAAAATATGCACATTTTTATTATATTCCATTTGGATCTGTCAAATCTGACTTTACAGTAGTAAAATATGTTACAGGTATCACTAAATCCTGGCCTTGCCTGGATTACTCTGTGACTACGTGTCACACCACATGCACAGTTCAAAAAGTCACTTCCCCATGAGTTCCTGCCCTTTTCGAGAGGTGCTGCAGCATTTCTCCAGCCATCAAGCACCTCCCCTAAGCTGCATCTCCATAACCCTTCACACATGGCAGAGTGGCCCTTCAAGGACTCACAGCAACCTTGGAAAAGCAGCCCACGTGGTCCATGGAACAAGGAGAATTCTCCCAAGTAATCCCTGACTCCAATCCTCACCTGCTGCTGGCTGGCAGCTCTTCTTACTCTAAACTTAATTCTTACTTTCACACCAGCCCACGAGATCTCCAGAGTGAGACCAAGGGGAAGAACACAATCCCAGTCTTATCTGTCACCTGCCCCACTCATTCTGCTTTGTCCAGCCTTTATTACTAAAGGAGGAGAGACAAGTTCTTATTGCCCATGACATCCCAGGCAAGCTTTGACCCTTGGCAAGCCCTGGCCTTCCCAACACAATCATTTTTCTCTTTGTACCCAAACAACAGAGATAAAATTGAACAAGCACTGCAGAACAAAAAGACAGTCTGACCAACCTCAAAGATTTACTGAACAAGAAGAACTAGGGCTTCAATAACTGTGTTCAATAACTATCACTTTTAGTACTACTCATGTGTGCTAATGCATCACTTGCCTAGGTTTAAGATTAGGTGATAAATATTCGATACATATGAGGAACACGAGGGTACTGAGATGCTGTCTTGTAGATTTTTTAACAGTGCCACAAATGGGAAGTTCATTGGACACAGCCAATCACCTGTGAACCACCTTTGCTTCACATCCCCTTGAAGTACAGCCACACTCTTCCTTCCCAAATGATGAATGATCAATGCTACACCAACACAAATAATTCTCATGTCACAAAAAATGGGACCCATGCATCTTCTGAGAAACAACGCACTACTGTCAAAATCATTTATCTGCCTACACCCAAATGAAAGCACACAATCTGAATTACAGCCAAAAATAGTGTTGATAATTAAAAAACAACAACTGAATTTGAAGACTTCTTCGATAGTTCTAAAAGAAACAATTCTGAATATTCATTACCCTTAAATTCTCCCCAGGCTTTGAAAAGAGAAAAAAAATCTTTTGAAAAAAAATTATGATCAGAACAAACTAGAAAAATCCTTCTATTACAGAATGCCACAGAAACACAGCTGACTTTCCTAAAAACAGAAAAAAATCGGATTTTATTTTGAAGTGCACAGATTTAAGAGCAGTTACACATTTCCCTTATTAGTGAAATCTTAAAACATACTGAAGCATATGCTTCAATTCTGAACCTAGGGCTGGAACTCACTGAATGCCATTGTGCACTGGCTCTAAGCTATTCAAAAGCTTTTCTTACCCTCTTCAGCAAGCAGCTGCTAGCATTTACTCCCTTCTTTACCAATGAAGGCAAAGGCCTTGAAGTATCCTGACAAGCCAAGTCCACACATGCATAATTCAGAGATGTGCCTTACCTCAGCCAGCCCCCAGCCCAGCCCTAAACTACAGGGCAACACAACAGGCAGGGAATGCAAGCACAGCAGCCACAAACTTCTCTTCAAAACAAGCAGGTCTATACCAAATATTAGCCTCCCACTCAAAGTCTACTCTTGTAAATTTTCCTCAACTGTTTTAAACAGCTAATCCTAATTCAACTTACTCCTTTTTCTTATACTGATAACAGTATTTCCACAGAATTCCAGTCTATTGGCTGAAGTATTGGCATGTAATTTCAAGGCTGCTGAAAACCAATGTATTCTGACAGACTAAATTAGCATTTTGACACATTTATTTACATGCATGTTTCTTTCTCCTTCTAGTCTGCAACTAGAAATCCTTATGAACCGTGCTAAGTGCTAAGCTGGTGATTAGAATGTTATTTACAAAGATACACAAAATATTGATGCTGTACTCACATGCAAAAAATACTATCCAAGAAAGATAAAGGAAACTGTAATCCAAACCAACTTGGATTATACCTAAAAATGTGAATTATCTGAGATTTTTTACAAGGGCTGGAGATCCTCTGAACTCATAATTCTTTGTCATAGTAACTGTTCTTTAGAATAAGATACAAACCAATGCCCTGCCTGTGTACTTCAAACAGATTTTCCAAAGCAAATAGAACTGTTCTTCAGTTAGGTATCTGTACTGAAGTTCAAGTTCGAAAGTTTTCCAAGATATTCAACTAACACAGAAATATGAAGTACAAAAAGAACATTCAGTGCACAAAATATCTTGGCTAATTTATGACAGATAGCTCACATGCATACAAAGGCTTCTCTGTAACAGCTTTTTATTACCACAAAATCCAGAATAAATTCCATGAACACTTAATTGCCTGGCTATGCTCCTGGTCTAATTTCCCTGCACACAAATAATCACTATCAGGCACTTGGATCCATTTCTGTTTTCTTCTGTTTTTACCAGAGGTCATCTAAATTTAGACTAAAATCTTCCTTTGTTAATGAACAGTAACTGGAAATAGGAAGACATTCTGTCTTGCTGAAGCAACAACTCTGCATAAGCTTTAGATCTAAAACAAGTATCCAGCAATTAGAAATCACCAAGCTTTGCTCCCAAGATTACAGGGATGGCAATTTTCTTCCTGAATATGCCCTGTTGTGGACAGCAAGAATTTAACATACCTACACATTAAGGAATAAAGGATGTGCCTTTCATACTTAATGATGGCACTTACCAGACAAGCAGCAGTGTGAACAACAAAAGTAGCAGTTAGGTGACCACTGACTATTGTTTGCTCTCCAGCATAAAAGCCACCTTTGCTCACTCCAGATGGACTTTCCAACCAGGTAAACCACGAGAAGCAGATGAAAATAAAGCTATTATGTCCAGCCATGAGCTGTCCATTAGAAGAGGTAAAGCACCTGCTTCAGGATGTTTAGCCAGCAGTAGAGGGATATAGAGATCTCGCGGGGGATCAGCCCAGCCATGGTTAATAGAGCAATTACTTCTCCAGATACAACTAATGGGCAATTAGCAGGGCTTACATAAACGCTGCAGCCAGGCAGGCAGGGGGAGGTGACCCTTATGAGCCTCAGCTGGAAAAATCCATGGCAGGAGCATAGCTGAGTATATCTGAGAATGTGGTTTTAAAAGATGGAAAATATCTCAAAGCAGCAATGAAGCACCCAGAATTCAAACACAAATAATTAAACAAACATTAATTAAATTTGTTTGCCCTCACAAACGATGCAATAGAAAAATACAATTGTTCTCTACTTCAGAACAGGGAGTGAAAAGAAATTATAAAACCCAGGAAAGGTTGAATAAAACTACTAATATTAATATACAAATCTAGATTCATAATTGGAACACTCTTTCCAGGAAATCTCAAACCATTGTGTCTGCAGAGCAAACAACAGCCAGCTAAATAGAAAAATTTGATTTTCAGGTATTTTTATCCATGCATTGACTAGAACTAGGACAGCTTAGTTCAAGTATCTAAAAGACAAATAACAGGAGAGGTATCAACAAACTCAGAAACAGAGAGCATTACATTTTCAGCAAAGTGTAAATAAAATCTCCCAGAGGAATAGTACAAGGATAACATATTTATTACACTCCCCTGCTTGTTTTCTTTGCACTTTGAGGCCCTTCATGCACCCTAGAAAATTGTGCTACACACTTGAGATATGCACAGGTAAAGGACCCTAACTGTCATTTTTAAAAGCTAAAGAAGTGAAGCCATGCTATTTTCTAGTACATTTAAATTACTACTAGTTCATGTTAACATGCAAAGATCAAAACAGAGCTCTCAAACCACAGCCTGTTCATACACTGATTTTCAAAGAACTCGTTGGCCTTGTCAAAACAGTAATTTTCCACTATCTAGCAGGAAGAAATTAATGACTTTTGTAGAAAGTCAATTGACACTTCATTTGCAGAATGTCATACAGCATCCAGATGAGCTCATGACACCTTAATTTAAGAAGCATTTTTCATATTTAAATCGCTGCATTAAGCACTGTCAGTCAAGAGAGTCATTAGAATGACTCTGTAGGCAAATACTATCAGAACCACTCTCACCCCCACCAACCAAAGCTACCACACCCCAGGTCTGACAACTGAGATGCTTCTAGGATTATGCCCTAAGTCACTTCTGTGAAAGCAGCCAGGCTAGCTCAAAAAATGCGGGTATTTTTTACTAATGCCTCTCCTTTTGCCTGAAACAGGTACAGAACCATGCCAGAAGCAGTGCAGCTGCAACAGTGGGAGCAAGGCAGTCCCTAGGGCAAGAGAGAACACAAAAGAGAAGGCAGAGTGTACAACTACAGTAGTACAAGGAATCTCTAAGCATGCACAACACTAAAACCATCATGTGCATCAGTGCTGCATCTGCCCTGGCAGCCTCAACACTTCAACCCGGCCCAGCCCTGCTGTGCCATCCCCTCCCTCACTCTCCCCCTTTGCCATCCCCTCCCTCACTCTCCCCCTTTGCCATCCCCTC
>VZTT01021710.1:80528-93403 GCA_013400855.1 Buphagus erythrorhynchus
CACTCTCCCCTTTGCCATCCCCTCCCTCACTCTCCCCTTTGCCATCCCCTCCCTCACTCTCCCCTTTGCCATCCATGATGGCACAGGAAGATGGACACAGCCTTCTGCCCAGGGAAGGGCAATGCTTTGTCTCTTCCCCACACCTGAGGACATGCTCCTTCCTCTCTCCAGCAAACTAGAATAAAACACTGAATATGCACAAATCAATGGAAGAAGGAATTGTACTGGGATATAATGTCACACTCCAGAAAATGGAAATTAGGAAGACGGTTCTGGTAACTCCTTACTGCTGTCTGCTACATGATACATGAAGCTTGCAAGGCACAGGTCTCAATTCATCTTCCTCATGATCACTCCAGTTTTGGCCTCCTGAAAGCCCAACTAACCTAATTAATAACATCTCAACACTTGATGGGATTTACAAAATATTCCAACAGTATCTCATTCACCAAAGTCCTCAATTGTATCTCCAGAGTATTATTTGTGTCTTTAAGCAAATCAACTTTGACAACTCTAAAACCTTTGTGATAAAATAATGTAATATGTGCCTCAAAATTAGATTCATTCACATTCATTAGTCTCAGTGCCAGAAGTTCAGAAAAAATGCACTCATGGAAAACCTGACTCTCATGGAAAGCTAACACTTATCACACCATAATCAGCCAAACACTCATCATACCACAATCAGTCAAGGAGTGGGAATCTGTGACTTACATGAAAAATCCAACTTCAGAAAGTTAATTAGACACTAATTAAAGAAATGCTCCTGAAAGAACATGCAGCTAGTCCATATTGTGCACTGGGTAAACTGCTTAGCTCCAATACAAGCTGGTACTATAAAGAGCTTCAAAAATGTATTAAAGTTGTTCCAAGAAAGAAAGGGAAAACTTGAAGAAGTAGTTACTGTCTAGATCATCTACAGTTCTTTCTTAGCTAACAACATCAGATCATTAAAAATCAATGTCTTGAAGTCCCCCAAATAAGTGATGTTTAGGGCTTGAACACTATTTAAATACAGAAAACACCCCAAAATCTATCCTTGTGTTCAAGTACAGCTCACTGAGATTTATATGTTACTCAGCCACTATGTAAAAACATCTGCATTGTGCCCAAGGAATTGACAGAAACCCACCCATGTCAGAACTCAGCAGCTCATATCTGAATAACAGAGCCGGCACCTTCAGGCCTTCTTTTGTCCAGTGAATCTTCCTAGTCCAGTTTAATACTTTTAAAATCCAAATGAAACAATGCTTGCAGTTTAACACCTCTTACCTCAAGCAAGGCTGCTGCAGGATCCCCCTGCAAGCTCTTTGCCAGTTTATCCACCTCATCCAAGAGGAAAACGGGATTGTTCACCCCGACAGTCTTCAGGCCGTTGATGATCCTGCCAGGCATGCTGCCCACATAGGTGCGCCTGGAAAGGAATGGGGATGGGGAAACAGGGTGGTGACACAGGGAGCAGGAGGAGCAACCTCAAAAACATCACAAATGAAACTCCAGGCAAAATAGAAGAACAAGGACCACTGCAACAATTCTTGCTTTTTTTTTGCAAAAATGTGTGGAATACTTAATAAAAATATGGAATATACAACTGAGCTAATACAAGCAATTATAGCAGCAGATGAAAATTTGAGTTCCATTGTGAACTAGTTGGTCTGCAAAGATAATCATTTGCATTAAAGTGTATCCAAACTTTACAGCTTGTGGACATCTTAACATGTTCCAGTACCAGCATCCTTGTACTGTAAGAACAAGCAGAAGCAGATATGGGAACTTCATTAATAAAAACATTTTCATAATTACAATGCTGGGATTTTGTCATCACAACAGAGTTCACACAGCATGTTACAAAAGAGAGCAAAATTCCAATTATGCTGAACTGTCAATGTCCCCATGACAGCATGCTTTAACAAACACCCACTAAAAATAACTATTTACTGTCATTTCAATATAAAGTGAAAAGCTGAACAGTGCAATGAAACAAAAAATTACGAGTTTGAATTTATTCAGCAAATCAGTAAAATGTTTTTTCCACAACACAGACAGAGCACAACTACATTTTACAGATGTATATAACCCTTGTTTGCTGCATTTATCACACTCTTTTCTGCTTGTGCCATAACTACTCAAAATACTACATTTAAGAGCATGAAATTCTAAGAAGAAAGAGATATATTAAGTGCTGAATTACAGTATCTAGCTCTTGACCCTCACAAAGCAGACAAGCAGAACAGTCCTGCTTTGCCATATGATCTTACTACCATCCAAAATAAACAGGATGACATTTACAGAGATGAAACCAAAAATACCACAGGACTAATTTCAAAAAGTACTAGAGATGACTTTAAATATGTAAAAAACCCCAAAAAACAACAAAAGCAGAACCCAAACCACACAGCAATGGTGTCAGTTCCATGTAACATTTAACCACTGAGGAAACAAATTGCAGTAAATGTGTTTAATTGTAGATCTGAGAAAAATAAAAGGTTTTAAGATCTTCTAAACAGCCAGCAATGGAAGAGAAATTCAGTTTGCCTGTTACCACCTTCCTGAGGCAGCTGCTAAAGACTCAAGCAGCCAGCAGGCAACAGCTCCTCACTTCAGTGCTTTTGTGTAGTCTTAATCTGCAGCAAGGGAGTGGCTTGCTCTCACAGAGGGCTGCGCTGTGGAACATTCATTACAGATCAGGACCCTGCATGGGGAGCTATTACACAGCCAGCCTGCCTCCTCCTCCTCCATCTGCACACCCACAGCCTTGCCAAGACAGGGAAAGCATTCTATAAAATGCAATCAGAAAATGAGGAGACTGAATCAGAGCTGGAGTTCACAGAAGTGAATCACTTACCAGTGTAAACAAATTTATCAGTGTAGCAATTTGGGCATTTCTTAGTTTTTGGATGGATTTGTTTGGGTTTTTTTTCAGTTATGAGTTTGGGTTTTTTTCTTTTTGTGGTTTTGGGTTTTGTTTGGTGGTGCTAATGTTATTCTTCTCTGGTTGTTTTTACTACAAGGTGCTCACTGCACTAGAGAATAATTTTATATGCTTCAGAGACAATGCAGCCCAACTGTTTCAGTATTTTGCTTATGCTAGTAATAGGGTAACATAATTAGGTAAACATCAAACATTCTTTGTTCTTGCTTGCTACATTATTCTCAAGTGCATGCTTAAAAACATTACACTATTTAAATGCATGTTTGTGTTTTTAGATACACAAAGTTTTACTTGGTCCTTTTGACTCCTATAAAGATTTGTGCTATCTATGTTCCATTGAGTTTTAAGAAAGAGGCTGGTTTATAAACCAAATCAAGGCAAATAGCTGCAAGAATCTAAATCTGTAGTACCTCTTCATTTATTAGAGATGGACCAATAGCTATTTCATTACACTAATAATCAAATACTCGCGATCTCCAAAGTTATTAGGGAACACATCTCAACAAAAGAATCCTCGGTGAGACAGGCCCTGCAGGTATTTACATATAAAATCAGCCAGAATATATTAAAATTACAAGCCATTTATCTGTCTGGCTGTTAAGCTTCGCCTTGCAAGATGTGAAACTAAATGTTACTGTTTAGGAACATTATCATTGAATGTGAGGCTGATTTCATTATTTTTGCTAGGGTTGAAAGGAGGTAAAACAATATCCTGCATTGCTTTGCTCATTTTTTGATGCAGTTTCTTTCCCTGCATTAAACCCAGAGGACAGTCAGCTTTCCCCACTCAAAACAGGAAGCACAGAGCAAGCTTCCTACTTATCTCACTTGGGTAGTAACACTGAAAAAACCCAACCCCTTGAGAGTGCCAGGCAGAGGAGTTCTGCAACTTAGTAATCTTTTCATGTAGTTTTAGATCAGTGAAGAAGTACCTTTAAACAAAACACTAGTCCCACAGTATGTCATCAGGCACTATGTATTCTAGAAAATGCAAGAAAAACAGCTGGGAAATCCAACCTTCTTGGTTCTTCCAAAGTAAACTGGGAAAGCCCAGGAAATAGAACCCTTAAAGCAGTGGTAGTATTATTGAAAGAAAGAAACAGAACTCACTTTCTTCACAGTGATCTGGAGACAAAGAGTTTTAAACAATTTTTAACTGCAGGGTTAGAAAAGGATAACAAAGTTAACACCACTGTTTGTGAATGTCCTTGCACAAGACCACGGCCTTTTTTTTTTTTTTTTATTTTGTGCAAGGCCAGAGGTTGCATCCACTCAAGGGCTTTACAAATCTATCTCTGCTTTGTAGTTGTCTAACAAAGCTCATTCCTCTCATGGGTGAAGCTGTCTGCAGTTTGGTTTTTTCTGGTGCAACAAGGCCTGTGCAGGGAGGTTCTGCCAGCACAGCTGTCCTGGTGAGGAATCCCACCTCTCCTCAAATGGTGCACCTAAAGCCTTCAGCAAAGGCCTAAGCCAGAAGCAAACTGTCCAAGCTTTTCAAACTGCAAAGCAGTGCTAATATAGGAAGGAGTGCTTCACATGAAGGTGAGAAAGAAGAGCTTCACACTTACCTCACCAGCACCACCATAAATAAATGGCACAATTACATCTTTCCTTTCCAGAAATAGAAAAATACACAACGGAGAAGATCATACATCTCCTATGTGATACAAAATATCAATACTGAGGAGATGTTAAAAGTAATGAGCTACTTGGAAAAAAGTTCTAAGTCATCCTTCAGAGTGGTTTGTGGGTTTTTTTTCTTTTTTCTTTTTTTTTTCAATACAAGTAAACAACAAATGTAAACCAGCATACTTTTATGGTATAGATGAGTGGTAAATGCAGACAACAGCTGAAGGATGTCTGATCAAGGAGTTTTGGCTTTGTACCAAGAGGATGATTTCGTTTGGGAAGGCAGAACAATGTTCCCTACTCTTAAATCCGCCAGTGAAGGATCCCCAAACTCCAGGTGCAGGCACATGACCCCCAGTGAAATGGGCAAACCTGGGCAGTTCCAATGGCCACAGTTACACATCAGGTGGGACAGCACAGTTACTGAAACACCACGCCCCACCCTGCTGCTCTCCAAGAGCTTTGCTCAATCTCCCAGTCTCCACCTTTCACCGAAGTGGCCCAAGTGAATGCTATTTCAGGCACTGTTTGCCTGCAAGCCAAGCTGAAACAGTTCCTTTTGAATGTTCTAGTACACTTGGTACATTTTTTTGTATGTTCAGTACATCAGTAGGCACATAGAGTACTGTTCTCCTGCAATGTTAATGGAATCCTTAACTTAAGCCCCAAAGCCTAATAAGGAGCTTTTAGGAGAAAAACAATGACTTCTAAGGTGTAACATTAGAAAATCAGCCTGCTCGACTGCAAAACTCAGGAAACAACAGTCTGTGTCTCCTCCACTTCTAGACCTCTGACTGCCACCAGATGCACAACACGGAGTCACCTGACTGGGAGTAACTTGAAGGATTTATTCACACAAAAGGACATTACAGAGCTCTACAGGAAAGCTGTAGTTCCAATCTGATTAAATCTTATTCTGAGGAGGAGGAAAACAAACCAAAGCAGAATTTAAAATCCAGTGTGCAACAGGTGGGTTTGATTTTAGCTACAAAAAACTGGAAAAAGCAGTTGGCTACAAAGGACTCCTGGTACCAACTCCTCTAAAGTTCATTTTTAAACTATACACTTGCTAGTTGAACAGTAACCACACAATATTCTTGCTAATTCCAGATTACATTTTTCTTTGCTGGTGAAAAATAAAATCTCTTAGCAAATATTTCCCGTTGGCTAATTTCACACACTTTTTAATATGAAATTTATAATGGTTAGCCTCTAACATGAATTAGTAACTTAATAATGCTCTCAAAAATGTGTGACAGCCACAAACACCTGACCTAAAAAGCTTTTTAGAGGCTCTCACATATGACTCTCCTTGTCTTTACTCTTTATGAGGTCTAGGCTCAAGATAGAAAGTTTGACTTTTGTTTATAATGTCAAGTTCAAGATGTGGTTTCCCTGTTACAAAGGACTTCATCCTGCTCTGCTCTGGAAAAGTTGCTTTCCATAATGCTGAGTATTTCACAGCCTCTAGTGGCTTCACTTTGAATAGCACACATTGTTGAGTCACATTTTAAGTTGCTTTTAGGACATTCTATTTTAGGTGTATTCTACTGAGAGTAGCTGCATAGCCACTGGGCAAAATTAACTCCTAGATGGCATCAAAAAATAACGGATAGCTTTAATTCACAGTATTTAATTCCTACTGTTGTAAGGAGAAACTTTATTCAATAACATGACTTAAAAGAAAACCTGACTAAAATTCATTATTCCAGATTTCCTATACTGCATGTAATAAGCATAAAATATGTATAATGGAAACAAAAATGCTGCAGTGATGCTTGGCAGTTACTTACCTCTACTGCCCATTCATTATGCTTCCAGTTGCAAGGATTGAGGAATGGACTACTAGAAGTTTAAAAGACTAAGTAGTAGAATATAAAGAGCCCAACATCAAAAACAGTCCTAAGGAATGTCATCCAAAAAATTTCCTTTGAAACTTGCCAGCTTAGGTGGTCTTGCATAAATCTCCTTTTGAAATAGGAAAACAGTGCACAAACAAGTCCATGCTATCCTCTAGCAACTTCCATGTATCACTCCAAGTGAAGGAGTGATAACTTACATAACTGAAGATTAAATCCATTCCCTATGACAAGGAAGGGAAGCAGCACAAGGAAAGAATAAGGGTTGTACCACAACACTAAACATCCTTTCCCATTAAAATTCTCTCCCAAGTAATACCACTGAATACCAAGGAAAATCAATAAATACCTACCATTGTTTCACAGAAGTAAAATATCTCTGTGAAAATTTTTACTGCTGAACAGTGAAAATAATCAATTCTTCAGAGAAAAAACTACAATTAGGAAAAGAAGTAGTAATTACCTGTGGCCTCGAATATCAGACTGATCACAGACTCCTCCTAAAGCAATTCTGTGGAATTCTCGACCCAAAGTCTTTGCAATTGATCTTCCAACACTGGTTTTACCAACTCCTGGGGGCCCCACAAAACAAAGAATGGGTCCCTTGAGGTTGTTTTTAAGCTGTCGCACAGCCAAGTACTCCAAAACTCTCTTCTTCAACTTCTCCATGGCATAATGGTCATTATCCAAAACAATCCGAGCTGCACGGATTTCCAGGCGATCTGGCATGACAACAGCACACAGATCAGCACATTTACCTTAAGAATGGAAACAATTCATCCTACACTAGAAACAGATACCTTCATCAGGGCAATCCCCCAACTCACATACATTTCAGATAACGCTTTTCTAAAACAAAGGCATTAAAGTTCTTCTTTAATTTCCTTCTTTAATAAGGAAATCAGACCTAGGATAGACAGATTATAGTACTGATAATGACATCCAAGGCTAAAATAATTATCATGATTTTCTATTTTTACATTCACTTGTGTTTTTATTCACTGTAGCTGCAGAGTTCAAAATAGCAACCACACGGGTCACACTCTCAAACTCTGCTTCAAGTAAAAACACCAAACTTCACATGACACAGCATAATTTTCGAAGATCAAAGAGCAATTTCCACCAAAAAAACATTCTGCTAGGACATGACTGTCAACAAACATTTTACTCATTTGGGGATTCTTTGAATAATACTGCAAAGTACATGTAGGCAGATCCTCTTACAATTTAATGATTAAAGAAAACATTGACGAGAAGATTTGTAAACAGTCAGGGCTCTATTTCAAACCAGCAACAATTCATCACTACAAACACCAGCAGGAGGGTAGAGATGGACATGGAGGTGTGCTAAGTCCACCTTGTGCAAAGTCATTTTGCCCACTTAACCTACTTGTGCTGGTCAGTAGGAGATGTCTGTTGGTCCTGTTTGGTTTCCTACTCTTCCCTCACTCTCCATTTTTGCACACTGTATCTGTATTAACAGTATCATCCTCTACTCACAACTCCAAAATATATGGTACGAAGCAGACATGGACTCAGTTTTTCTACTGCACCCCAAGTTGCAATTATTAAAATTAATTACAATTGTGCTTTTTTATCCTTTTGTTTCTTACCATACCTGCTTAAGATAAAGCAGAATCTTCTCCAGAAAGACCAATGTTACAGAAATCTCCAAAAGAGTTTTTTGTCTGACACATAAAAAATAATTAGATGCTAATTTCTTTATTATTTTTTATACACACTGGCACAAATTGTAATTAGTAGCACCTTCATTTTTTAATGAAACTATTCTTAATACTTCTTAAATCCACAGTCTTAGATATACAACTGAGCTGCATAGGCTATTCAGTGTACAGCTCTCACTGAAGTCTAATGGTTTACCTGGCTTACAGTAACTTGTCAACCATATTTTTACAAGACACAACTAATTCACAGTGTTTACATGGTAGTTATTTGTCCTGAAATGTTTGTGCAAGAGAATCACCACTAAGAGAAGGGTTTACCTTTTGTACTCTTGTTCCATGGCAATTCTACCATCAGTTCCAAGTAATTTCTTGTCAAAGCATATTCTGGCATTGACTGAGGCATCTTCTTTAATCTGGAAATATAAGTACAGAATTCAAAAAGCCAACAAGAAATTAAATGCAGGAAGGAAGCCTCTACTGCACCACAAGGCAGTGATTGCTGCCTGACGTTTAAAATGATTTCAAAAACACAACCAACATGAACATATATCAAACAGGAAAAGGTCTGCAATATTTGTTTTAAATTTTAAAAGAAACCACCATTTAAAAGCCTCCTACCTTTTTATTTCTTTAAGACAAACTTTAAGAGCTTGTTCTGACATACTGGATGTTCTAATCTTTTTTTCTAGCATGACAACATCATCATGATCTTCTTCTTCCTCCTCATCTTCTGTAATGCTTCCATGACTGATTCTTCTATTAGGACGAATAGCTACAACCTGTGCAATGGAAACAGAGCCACAGAATTGCACCAGGTCTTGGTTTTTAAACAGGCTGTGTACTTTGGCTTTGAATGAAAATCATGGCAAAAACAGGTAAGGTGCACAGAAGAATTCAGAACTCCAGAAATTAACTTCAAAAACTGTTATTGATGCTACTTCAAAAAGTTACAGTTCTTTATGTATTTCCTAAGTGAGTTTATGATATATCCTAAACTAGCAAAACACAAAACAAAAACAAAACTGAAAGGAGCTATTTGTGATATTTCAAGCACTGCAGCCCATTATATTAAGCAGAATAAACTTAATCTTTACAAAATGGGTAAATCTCTCTTATCTTTTTTCATTTCTCAATGACCTCCCAGTTACTAAACTATGTAAGTGCAGTTAGATGCAGCAAAAGCAAACAAGCTCCATTTTACAACACCCATTCTTTACCTGCCACTCATCTGTAAAAGACAGACCTTTCACTGCACAGGCCAGAATTCACTGTGTGCATACCATGCACATGAACTGACTCTTCAGAGGAACCTGAGAATTCACTTTATGTCACTAAGTGCTCCGATTAAAATAAAAATTAAATATGAAAAATTAAAATAAAGCCTAAGCAGTTTAAGACAAATATTTTGTCTTTTGTGCATCTACACAGCCAAAGTCGCCAGCTGGGTGCTCTCTGCAGCTCCAGACTATGATCACACACTATGGCTATACATTAAAAATGCACAGATTAATACTATGCATTCATTAGCCTGTTTAAAAAATGCATCTTAGTACTTATTTAGAATGTTTAAGTATTCCAAATTTAAACCTCCATACCCTTTTATCATCATCCTGTTTGGACTTTCTTGTTTTCTGAAGCAGCTTCAGGCCTTCAATCTGTCTAACAAGCAACGGTATGGTCATCTTGAATCGTTCTTCCAGCCTAACAGCATCTAAAATCTAAGAGCAAGGAGTTGTAAGCAACAAATTCTGGGGGAAGGGAACATGGAGGTACTGCTGCTGTCTTTTGACCAGAGATATAGAATAGATGGATTTAGGAAAACAGGGAGCAAGAAAAGCAAGGAGAATACAGTACACAAAATCTAGCCTCAAGGGTCTGGATGCCTGAGCTACAAAGCACTCCAAACAACAGAAAAAATTCTCTTAGCCTGTCTAGTTTTAAAGCATCTTAATATTTCAGTTGCATTTTCTGCAGCAAACATCTATCAATGTTCTATTTTTCAATTACTGGGCCTCAGGAAAGAGATGCCCCTGTTAAGAAAGTTACAGCATCATCTCCTCAGGTAACCTAGGAGAAAAAAAAAATCACCTTGTGCCTTAGGGTTTTTGTTCAGATTTTTTTTTTGTTTATTTTATCTTTTTAATATTTTGCACACAATTCCATTTTCATATTAAATTAATACGTGGAAATGGGTAAAATTCTGCTCCTCTGTATTTCCACAGCTTCCACCAGCTGTTCTTTTTTTTTTAGAACTTCAAATAATAAAAAAGTGACACACTAATAACTAACGTACCTTACTCCAGCAGGGTATTCAGCTACAGTACACACCTTCAAATTACTATCCTTCAAATTACTGCATTAATTTCTACTTGTGGTGCTTTGAAAGAACCTAACACACTTTCAATTCCAAGTGCAGAATAAGCATTTAGAGAAGAAAAAGAACAACTTCCAAAACACAGCAAACAAATACAGAAATCAGACAAATAAGCACCAAGTCATAAAGATCTTTTTTGCATAGATTTCCTTTGACATGTGATAGAAATTTAACCATTGAATAATTCTGAATAATAATTCTGAAGTTATTAGTATTAAGATATGTATAATGATCAGTCAGCTGGGATCAGTAAGCAAAGTTTCAGCACAATCTGAATAAAGATTTATCTTCTTTACTACAGGAAGTCCATGTTTTACCTATTGTTTAATAAAATGAACCATTTCCAAGATTTCCCAACTAGACCTATTTACCTTAGGCGAGTTCTGCCATATACATATATAAACACTTTAAACAACACCATCAAACCATTTTGCAAGCATTCATACCCAGCTGTAACACAAATCCCTGTTGCCATAATGTTATCACTGTACAGTCACAAGTGTAAGTAATTCCAGAATTACCTAAAAGTGACTGACTTTAAAAAGACAGCAACACCAAATTCCACTAAAACCGCTGAAGAACACGATACCTGCAGCTTCTCTTGGTTGCTTGTTCGGATGATAGAGGTCAGGATATCTGGCAGAGCTTCTCTGGGCAGATTGTCCAGGAGACGCCGGAGCTTTGCCACTGCAGGCACTGACATATCCAGCATCTCAACCAGCTACAACACACAAGGAACAACGCTAATGCCCACTGTGTTTCTTTTGGAATTACCTCACTGGCTCTCTGACCTAAACAGGATTGTGTCTTTCAGTGTGAAGCATGTCTAGGTAGTTTGCAAAAAAGCTGCTGATATAAGTTGACCAGAAGCTCACAGATGAGGCACTAACTCAGCATAGAGCACCAAGACTTTGAGCTTTCTGCTTGTTTGAGAAGTTCAAAAGTACCATGATTGTTTGCAGCATTGTTTTCCATATATATATCACCTATTTCCCCCACATAGCCAGATTAAAAACTTCCCCACATCTCTTTTTCAATACATCTTTTAAATTCCAATTCATTACATTTCTATTGTTTGCATTTTCTTATATACTGTAAAATTCTAGAAAAATTAAATCTTTTACTAGAATGCATTTATAATATTGCTATATATGAAACACTAACTTCTCATAGCACCAACACAAGCAGTTACACAAGACTCAGCTGCAATGAGCTGTGTAGATACCCTGAAACTTGGCATAAAAACCTCAAGCTGTAACAGTAACATTTATTTTGTACCGGAAATACTGAAACTGTGCTAGTAGCTGAAAAATATAGGAATTGAAGAAACAGAGGGGCAGATAGAAAACAAATAAAGAGCCTAAGTGTACCCACAGGTTATGTGACACACAAGAATAGAACGAATTACCTGTACTGCATACTTGTAGAATTGCTCTGACAGCTCTCCAAGCTCCTCCTCAGATTTATGGCCATTAGTAAACTGCTCAAGTCGATCTAACTGCTGTACTTCAGCAACAGGATAGGGCTTCTCCTTCAGCAGCTGCAGGATCTGGAATCGGCAGAGGCCTGTCACCAGCAATGTGTAATGGGGCTTGGGCCAGTTGCTACCAACCACCTGAACTGCCAAGGCAGCAGTGCCAATCCTAAAAACAAAACAAATCCTTGTATTATCTGTCACCTTCCACAGAACATTTTGTGTGCTCCTTATCAGAAGCAACCAAGCTATAGGTTGCAAGGCCCTGCTGGCTGGAGTTAACTGAAAAACTAAGGTAGTGTAATGCAGTCATACAGTTTAGAAACATATGTAATTTTTTCATAATAATGGATCTGGCTGTGGACAGGCACACTGACATTTCCGCTTAAGCAATATGCACTGGGAAACGGGAGTGTCGGTAAATGACAGTTCTTCACTGAAATTCCCGGCATTGTACTGAATCAATCTGTACCTATTTAAGCAGATGTACAACAGAAGTTACTTTCTTGCAACATCTTGCTAAGTCCACTGATATGATAAAGTTCAGAGAGCAAGGGTTACATCATGTTAGTCTCCCCAGACAGAAATACAGTTTGTTTTCATTTTATGTAAACTAAATCAATATCCGTGTTACCTATTAGGTGAAAATGCTATGGTTAAAAACCGCGACAGCCCTAGATCTGCGTCTTGCGTCTTATTTTGCTCGTCCACCTTAGCCTCTTTTCAAACTTCCCCTCCGGCCAGCCTGTCCCCGGCACCCCTCCCGCAGGGCCGGTGGTGTGCCCAGGCTTCTCGGAGCGCAGAGGCGCTCCCGGGGGCGGCCCCCGCGGTGACCCCAGGGCGAGCCCCGGCCGGGGAGGCCGGGCCGGGCCGGGCTCCGGGGGGCCCGCAGGCCGCCAGAGCGGCAGGGAGAGGCGGGCCC
>VZTT01021711.1:0-23686 GCA_013400855.1 Buphagus erythrorhynchus
CTGTTTTTAATATCCTGTCAGTTTGTATCAGGTAATTTATCTCCATTTTTGCCATTACTCTGGCAATTATTGGTAACTAGGAAAATCTTTCTCATAAACTAGAACACAGGGGCTCCTTTTTAATGTCTCTGCTTGGATAAGAAAAGGAGAAGAGTATTAGTTTGTTTTCCCTGGGGTCCATTTGTTTGGAAGTTTTCTTTATATGTACTCCCATAAGCAGCAGTGATGTCTCAGGGCACATAGGTCTTGTCACCCTCNACCTGTGTACTTTAAGTTATTCAAGCATAAATCCTCATAGTAATTGTTGATGAAAACATTTTTTCCAATATATTTTAAAAAGGTATACGTACATATATATGTATATGTATATGTATATGTATATGTATATGTATATGTATATGTATATGTACCCTATCCTTCAAGAGACTGTGATTCAAGCCCTGCTTCATTTTAGCAATTACCTCTCCATTTTCTCCCAACCAGGGCAGTGCAAAAAGCATCAGAAAACCTGTGCCTCTGAAGATAATATTTTTATGTTATGTATTGAGAAAACAGAGGATCAACCTTCCTCACAGCAAAGCTCCCTTTTTAGCTTGTGAAACTGGCAATTCAGGATAGAAATTGTTCATTAATGACAAAAAAAAATGGATTTATATCATGTATTATTTTAACCCCATATATTACTTTTATTTCTATAGCACTTAGTATCTGTATCCATAAGCAGACACCTGCATATATTAAGCTCTCCACAAACACTAAAAAAACAACTCCTCTCCACTCCCAGATTTCTATGAGAAGAGAAAGAAAGGCAGCAGATGAGTGCAGTCAAAATTCAGAAGTATTGAGGCTCTCTTGCTTCATCGTAGACCTTAGCAGGGCTCAAAGTGCATTGGCAGTCTAACTCATGTCTGGCACTTTCAATGTGTAAACATTGCACTAAAGGGAGGATTTGTTGGAGAATAAGGAGGTGATTTTGTGGCTTTTTACTTGGAGTTCCTTCCAAGTAGGAGAAAGCAAGATATTGTTTGACTTGCAGAAGTCTGCAGCCAGTTTAAAACACATTGATCAGCAAAAGACTAATCTGCCTGTATTATGAAATATTTAAAGCAATGTCTAAGATACATAAATAGTGGCAGAGTTTGCAAAAACATTCAATCAGATGGGTCAGGATAAAAGTGCATTGAGAGTGTAACAGGTTTTTTTCCTTTCTTGATTAGAAGACTAAATCTTTTTGAAGGGAGGTGTTGAACTGACCTGTGGTTAAGTAGTCATAGGGAGGAAGATCCCATTTATTCTGATCCATTCTGCTGACATGAGCAATAGAGACCAAATTCTGCATGGTCATTTGAGAAAAGGCTTATGTATTTAACTGGACAATTTAAAAAAAGAGATGAAAGACTTTTATCACATTATGTTGAGCTGACCTAGTGTTCCTGCTGGGCTGGGTGCACTCTGGTGCAGTGGTACTGCTGTGTGCCATTTGCATCTGGTGCTCCAGACCCAGTCCCAAAGCAGCACAAAGCTGCTGGGAGGCAGCAGCTTCTCCTCTCTGGGTGACTGGCTGAAGCAGAAGCTTTCTCCATGATGCCCTGTTCTTCTTGTCAAGTCCCTGCTGGTGTGTCAGGTTTCTTTCAGCACAAACAAAATGCTCTGGGAAATGAGATGAACTTGTGAGGGAAATGCATTATTTGAATGTGTTCTTGTGTTGTGCTTGTGCATCCTTTCATTTATACTGGTTAATTTGAAATAACATACCTGAAAAAGGGAGAAAGCGGCTGAATTTCCATGCTGAGCATAAAAAAGAGAGTTTGCAACTAAATAGTGCTTTCTATGCCACAAAGTTATATTTATGGTCTTTGTTGTATTTCTTAAATAACACAAAATTTGGAGAAATTAAGTCATACTTCCTGGACTATCTGAAGCTACTAATAAGGAAAGATAAAAATAATGCATTTGTATGTTTCAAAATGTCTTCATTAAATCAACCCTGCAAAGGTTTTACTTTGCAGGAGCAAAACACTCCAACAGAACAATGGTCCCAGGGAGGAAAAAAGTACCATTTTTCACATTTTGTCCTTGCTGATGTTTCAATTCTATTACAGTGGCAGTTGCTAATTGCTAAATAATACAAGTCACTTGTCAGGAGTTTCTATTAGCGTGTTATTATCTCTGCAGTAAAAGGGAGATTAGCTTAGCACTTCAGCTACCAGATCTAGGCAGGATTTCATACAGAAAAAGCATCAACATGCAGAGCACAAAGTTTTCTCATAAGGCCAGATAAGTACAGGAGCTTTTGTTTTGATTGCTAATATGAAATAGCAACATGATATAGATACAAAGTCTTCAACGCCAAAACTTTAGCTATAAATTTATCAAATTTACAAATTACAGATATTTATATTCTTTTATTTCAAATAAACCTCCAGATAATATTTTGTTTAGTCTTTTTAAATTGGTCACTCATGCAACAAAGGCTCTCCATTGTCTTATGCTATCTGGTTACTAGATGAAATCAATGTTGGGATAAAACTTGTTGTTGAACTCATGTTATGTTAGAAGAAACATATTATTAGTGTATATCCCTTAACAGTATTGAGAGATCTCATACATCATGAAGTCATAATAAAAGAACTGTTGTCTGTGCTATTTATTGGCAAGTATGAGAGGTTCCCTGCTGTTTTTCCCCATTTTGTATACATTCAATTGCTCCGATTGAAAAAGTCTGACTGCAGCACTAGAAAGACAAGGTCCTGCCCTGAAGAGTTTATAGTCTAAAAGGCAGAACACTACAAAGAGAATTAAAGCACACAGGTTTCTGTGTGGTTAACACTATGATTCATGTCTTTAATGATAGTGTCTTCTGCAGATTCCCAGTTTTTCCTGGACTTTTATGTATCCTAAATATTTTGACTGCACCTCTCATCTTCTTCTTGCACGGACTTGTTCTCCAAGATGTATCCCTAGCTTTCCAACTCCCTTAACTCCCATCTTCCTTACATTGCCCTGGCTTTTGAATAAAAAAAGCAAAAACAAAAAATGCCATCAGAGAGAGAGCACAGCATGCATTTTGATCCTGAACATGGAAAATATCTTATTATCTAATAATTCAAATTAATCTAATTTCTTCACGTAGTAGCAATATTCCATGAAGGACACATGGATTTTTAAGGGGCCAATAGGTATGGGAAGCAAAGAGGGGCTGCCATAATGATGTTTTTGTGTTATCCCTAGATTATATGATTCATTTCCCAGAGACCTAAGAATCTGAAGTTTTCTCCTGATAATGCACTTCTGCATAAGCAGATGGCAGTCTAGCCATCTGATAGTGACATTACAGCAATGGCATGACAAACTGTTCCTGTTCCCAAGTTTGAATGAGAGGCAGTCCTTAGAATGACAAATCCAGACAGAAATCCTGAGCTTCATACACAGGAGGTTTTATGATTTTTACTGTCATTTTTGTCTGATCTTATTTCAGTATCAAAGTACATACAGGTTTTCATTTTTAAATTGCAGGCTGCTTTTTAAAATCAGCTCAGCAACTCAGCTGGAATAGATTTTCTAGATATTTCAGCGACCAGAAACCCTCATTTCCATGTTCACTGACATTCAGAAGAGCTTAGCACTGAAGGTATGATCTCCTTAGTCATTGTAGACCCGTTCTCTGCCCTTGCAGGCAAACAAGATTCACAAATTCCCCTCATTAAGTTCTTTAATTCAATTCTAAACAGGAAAATAATTTTGGTCATGTTATCCTTTCTGGAAAGCTGTTCCAGACAGGTCATGGGTAGGTTTATTTCAGTAAGGTCAGAGTTAAAAGATACTTGTGTTCAGTTTATTACCCCCAGTTGTTCTCGTTCAAGCGTTATTCTTTAGCATAAACAGTTTTATTTCCTCTTAGTGTTTAACCCAACATGTATTTGTCCACAGTCCTATATTTTATTAGCCTGTATTTTGTCAAACCAAGCAAGCAAAGCCTTCACTCTGGGTGATGCTATTCTTTACCTTTTTCAAGTCAAAGTCACTCCGCTTGGGCATTGGTGACAAGTTTTGTGTTGTATTAAAGATGAAATGTCATGAGCACTTTCTACAAGAGGAATGATGCTTCATGACCTGTACAGCTAATGCTTCCTAGTGTTGTATTTTGCTGTTTCATAAGTAAAAAAGAACTATTCTTACCTCCCCTCATGATCATTTTCATTCATTACCTTCTAACTCACAGCATAAGTTCCTCTTACTTCTCTTCAAAGAGTTTTCTTAGGGCAGTGTGCTCCTTGTGTAGTCCATCAACAGATGTAAGTGGTTCCAGTAATGGTTCAGAACAGACCTGCTCTCTAAACATGCCCCTTTCTGTCTCCTTTTATTGGCTTCTGGGCAACAGACTTCCAAATTAACTGAAGTGAGGTGTCTGAGCTAAGGGTGATAAACACAGATCTGTGTACATGGCACTTACTTCATTCCCTGTGATCCTTATCACAGCATCACAGAATCAACTAGGATGGAGAAGATCTCTGAGGTCATCGAGTCCAACCCGTGGCTGAACACTGCCATGTCAACCAGGCCATGGCACTGAGTGCCACGTCCAGTCTTTCCTTAAACACCTCCAGGGATGATGACTCCATCGCCTCCCTTGACAATCCATTCCAATGTCTAATTACCCCTTCTGTGAAGAGATTTTTCCTGATGTCTAACCTAAACCTGCCTTGATGCAGCTCGAGGCTATGTTCTCTCATCCTGTCACTTGTTATCTGGGAGAAGAGGCCGACCCCCACCTGGCTACCCCCTCCTTTCAGGGAGTTGGAGAGAGCAGTGAGGTCTCCCCTGAGCCTCTTCTCCAGGATAAACAATCTGGAGAAGCTCTCTCTTCCACTCCTGATCAGGCTTGTGCTCCAGACTTCATTTCTCTTCTCTGGATCTGCTCCAGCCCCTACACTGAGGGGCCCAGAACTGAACAAGGTGCTTGAGCTGTGGCCTCAGCAGTGCAGAGTACAAGGGAAGAATCATTTCTGTAGTGCTGCTGGCCACACCATTGCTGATCCAGACCAGGATGCCATTGGCCTTCTTGGCCACCTGGGCACACTCTGGGTCATGTTCAGCTGCTGTTTGCCAGCACCCCCAGGTCCTTTTCTGCTGGGTCACTTTCCAGCCACGCTGCCCTCAGCCAGTAGCACTTCATGGGGTTGCTGTGGCCGAAGTGTGGGACCTAGCACTTGGTGTTGTTGAACCCAGTTTGATTCATAGAAACAAAAATGATAAGGCTGAGATTGAATGCACAGCAATGTCTGCATTCTGTTTCTATACTTACTTTCAACAGCTACTGCCACCTCTTCTGAACCTGCCCCTTACTATCCTCCAGCTGTTTATCCTGCAGTGACCCAGGTTACACATTGCAGTGACCCAGGTTACACGTCTGTCTTCTTAAGTATGGATAGTACCTTTACTACCCTCCAGGCAATGGATATGGAGCACTGGGCTACATGGCTAACACTATCAGTATTCCTAATTTTGGTTAGTAGCATGGGAGATGTTTATTTCAGAAGGATGTGAAGAACAAGTTGCTCCATATATGACCATGCCAACTGTACCACCCTTCCTCAGAATGATTCTGTATAACAATGTTAAGATCTGCAGTAAAGGCAAAACGTTAGTGTTTTTTGAGTGCAACAAAATAAATCAGAGGAATCTATCAATATCCTGGATTTTCCTTTTTTTTAAAAACATAGTAAACATTTGTTAAACAAGCTGAGCAATACAATGTTAGAAAAACTTGACTGCAGAATCTGCAAGCTGATATGGCAGCTCTAACAAAGCTTTGGTCAAAATTCACTAGATCTTGGAGTTTTTTTTCCACTTATTTCCATTCCCATTATGGTCCTGCTTTGCCCCCAAATTCAATATCATTAATTGTATTGACAAGTGAAGCAAGTGTTCATTTAGTTTTGAGGACCTTTCAAGCTTATCTTTAATCTTGACCTTCTCAACAAATTTCTTTTTCCTTGCTTCATTTTAATTAAAAGGTTTGAGAAATATTTGCCACTGTTTCAAATAACCTTTGAAAGCTATAGCAGAGCCTGACTTGCTGTCCTCTTGAACTCTTGATATATAGTTGTTTATTCCAGCATTTCAGTGGGAGTTGAATGTTAACCTCTTCAGAAAATCTAGCTCCAGGAATGAGTTCTAAGCTCATAAAAATTCTAGCATGAATCCTTAAGTATTTTCAAAAGCATGCAAGAAATGATGAAGGTTAATTACCAGTGACTTCATGTAAGTAATTTAGATATTTTTGAAATTCTTTTCAAGGGTATAAAAAGTGTCAGTCACGTAATACAAATCTTTTGTAGTTGGCTCATTTTGTATACAATGAAGAACTACTAATTTATACCTTCTGCATTTTCATGAGTAAAAAAGTCAATCTTTTTTCAGAAGCAGCTTCCCATATGTACTTATGATCAGTATAAGCTGACTGCACATGTTCCTTATTTACCATTTTACACTTTTGTTTTGTGTTAATAAAAAATTACAATGTATCATCTTTTAACCTTTTCACTTGCTGGTTTATGTAAAATTAGTTAATTTTTTTAAGTTATAAATTAGTAAAAATTGTATTTTAGGATCAAGAAATTAAAAGATAAAAGCTGTCTACTAAATTGTTGGGGGTTTGCATTAACAATTATAAGACTATTCCTTCAAACTAGTTTGAGGCATCTTGCATAATGAGGTACTGCTTCATGATTCTACATTCTGGATTATTCCTAGGGAACCAGCTGCAAATGTCCGGTCTCTTTTAATACTGACAATATTTTTGACTTTTTCATATATAAACACTGGCGGTAAACTGAATATTTAAAATGCTTTTTAAGAAGTTTCTCAGTCTTTCTCGTAGAATGTATATACCTTGATAGTTCTGACAGCTGGATAAACACGAAATAGATTTTTGCTAAAATACAATAACCGTATAGAAATTAGAAAGTGAGAATCTGACATACTTTCAAGGTTATATAAAGGCAAAGTGATTAACTACCAAGACTGTATACATAAAGGGAAGACTTACTGTCTCTGCATACATTGGGATTAAGAGCACAGCTGACTATTCTGCCAGGACCAACGGACATGTAGGAGATGATAAAGTATCACCCTTAAGGCAGGAACAAACCTCTACAATTTGAGTTACTGATTCTCCATCCACTGGCATAGAGTAAGAGTGACACAAAGGAGAAGACATTAGTTCAGCAACTTCCATCTTGTCTGGGACTCAAACTTAGGACTGAAATGGTCATTTTATGAAAAACTGATAATTTATGCACAAGGAGAGGTATAAGTTTCATGCGCAGTTGTGGGTTTTTTTGGCATTGTGTGAACATGACATATGGGAAAACTGCCCTGTGCTGCCTTTGGGAGATGTCCCGTCATTCACAGGCCATTGGATGTGTTCTCTGTGTGCCTGCACTCCTGACAGCCTCAGTCTGCTTGGCGAAGGTACAGCCTGCTTGTGTGACACATGACAGCAGTGGGTGTCTCTGCTTTGTCTGTCCCGTAGTGCTTGTGCCATGACAACTCTGACTCCTTTTAACACATCCTGCCCTGAAAGGTCTGCATCACACTCGGTGGTGGCACTGGCATGCTGCATGCATGGCTGAGGGAGCCTGACACAACCAGTCCCTCATCCCTCACTGATGTCCTTCTGCCTCCAGCTGCACCTGAAGTCAGGGGCCTGGCTGTACTGGGACCAGGCTTGTTTGGAGCTTTTGCATCTCACAGCAAGTGGGAGAGGTAGGCACTGTGCTTCTGCCCCTGGAGTCAGGGATCTCATCCTGCTCCCAGAGGTAAGGTGTGGGGGTCCCACCTCTGTGCTCCTCTTCACCCTCTCCAAAGTCCCAGACGTCAGTCAAGGCCATGGCTGTGGTCCTACTCTATTTTACCAGCACATAGATGAAGCTTTGGCAGAGGGCTGCAAGGGGCTGTTTCATAGGTACAGGGCAACTGGATGGATCCTCTTACTAAAACCTACCCTCTTCAGTGTAAGGAGGCCACATTCCCACATCCATATTCAACAAATATTCAGCAATTGCCCAGCAGCACCAGAACAACTTCTGAGGTTCCACTTCCTTTGCCATGAAAGTCACTATGGTCCTGCACTGCACAGCCACTCTCATTGATTCACTTACTCAGATTAAGATGAGGAAAACCCTCGTTGGCTTGAATATAACCAAAGTACAAACCCAAAACTCTGTCTTAACACTAATTGTAGTGTTATGCTGAGTGTAGCAGTCTGTAGCAACTATTACAGGGAAGCTTGGATGGCAAGAAAAATACAGCACTGACCCATGTATCTCCTATATTAGAGAGGCCAGCTCTGGGAGGCTCACCTGACCTTCAAACACCCAGACATGCTGAGCCACCAATAGCTGACAGACAGGGTAAGTTTGGTAACTTGTCATCTGCACCAATAGGAACAATTCTTGACTCAGCAGTTCCAAATGACACAACATACCCTGACAAGGAAACTTGATAGCAAAGCAGCTTTCAATTTAAAGTTATTTCTGGTGGCCTGATCCTTTGCCTCAGGCACGTGGGGTGTGATCTTGTGTCTCAGAGGCTTTGTAGCTGGGATGTTCAACAAACCTGAGCAAGTATTACTATCCAGTCACTGAATCAGATTTGGCTACTGACAGTACAGAATGATGGTCCAAGTCCAGTGGAGAACTTCAGGATCAAAGACAAAATCTCCTCAGAGGTAATTGGTCTTCTTTTGCCAACAAAACAGTACTTAATGATAATGAATAACTCTATTTTTAAGAGCAAGAGAAAGCTCTGTAAAGAATGTGATACTCAAACTCTCAAAGTGACAAATTTGAGATTATCTCTAATGCCTGTGAAATCAGTAAAATCTGATGATTTTTCCTGGTTGAAAATATACATTCTGATACCTACAAGTAGCCTCACAAACAGCATTGAATTCAAGTAGTGTCCCTCTCTCTCCTGTGTCTGCACTGGAACAAGAAGTTTGGTACCAGTATAACTTATTCTTTATTTTGTGATCTAAAATTCTAGACACTTACATACAACTGAAATGTTATTGTCTTGGTTGTCCAATACCATGGAAGTATTTTCCATTATTCTCATGTTATTAATTAAAAATTTTTATAGGATAAAAAACGCTTCCAATTTTACTCATTTTTTACTCTTTAAGAATGTGGCTATGACTTCTTTTTTTTTAATGAAATAAACATGAAAAGAAAGAAAACCAGCAATGGAATAAGTATTTCATTCCTCCTGGTATTTTGCTCTGAAAAACTAATATGAAGCACCGGAAAATGCTATAGTGTCTCATCTCACTGAACAGTAATTTACAATGCAAATATATGTAGTTGTCCTTAAACATAGCAGACTTGGGGGGAAAAAATTAAGGTATGCAGTCAATCCTGCTCTGTAAACACATGAAGAAAACTGCTCCTGAATCTTTAACTCCAATCTCCTTTTCCTTTGACAAATCTATTTTCATTAAGATTATATCACATTGTTTGTTATAATGACTGTCCTGGCAGTCTTATGTGCGAACTGTAACAGTGGTAAACATTAATATAACTCATAAAATAGATCTTAAAAAGCAGAAAATAATTGATTCCTTTTAGCAAACCTTTCAGTCTCAGTTCAAAAGGAATAGTCTTATATTGTCTCTCATGTTTTAAGCCATAGGTGAGGAACAGCTATGTTGGTAATTGAAGGTGTCAATATCTGTCCCAGCAGAAAGTCAGCCTTAGGCTCCTTCCTGTGTTTGCTGAGAAGTGCTAGAAGGATGGATGGAGGAGGAGAGGAGGGGTTGTAGGGTCCATGTGTGTGTTTGTCTGCTATCACAAGGAAGAAACATGGCTGTCGGATTTAACTGTGAAATGTTTTCTTACCAGACTCCTTTCCCTGCCCATGGAGCCCAGCATTCCTCCTCTGTAGCTGTCTGTATGCAAAAAATTGGAAAGCATTTCAGCAAAAATATTGCAGTCTGTGAAATGTTTCTCAGTGGTTGGATTAATTTTTCCCTCTCACCTTTGACTCACTGGTATGAGACTCACTCTTGACTATGGCATCTTTCACATTTTCAGGATTTACAGTTATGCAAAACATGGTATTGGCACACTGAGTAATAACCCAATAAAGTGTCTCTCTGTTATTTTCAAA
Organism: Buphagus erythrorhynchus; assembly: GCA_013400855.1. Lineage (NCBI taxonomy): Eukaryota > Metazoa > Chordata > Aves > Passeriformes > Sturnidae > Buphagus > Buphagus erythrorhynchus. The sequence goes on from VZTT01021711.1 coordinate 10,174, forward strand.
CCTAAGGCAGATACTTCCAGTGGCCTTCATCCCACTCAGATGATGTGGCCTCATCTCCATTAGGGCTTCAGGTTGGAACAACACTGTGACCTTATAGGGAATTCCTGAATATCCTCATTTCCCACATCTCAGAACTTACAAAGCAGTTCTGGGGGTGGGAACTGCATGTCTTTTGATGGAAACTCAATGGGAATCTCCCACCCAGGATGGATCACATGCACTGCAATCACAAATGCACACAGGCATATGAAACCAAGATGTTTTGAACCCTTCAAACAGCTTCAAGCTGCATGTTTCATAACCATTTTCAATCCAGGAGACCAGACTATATCTAGCCAGATAATATCCATGAGCCATAGGTTGTGTGGGATTAGGAGGCTCAGCACTACTTCTTTTGGTCTACTAATCCATCCCTTTAGTCCAAAAATTAGTGAAAAATTAGGTACTTGCATAGACAAACCCTGGGTCTTAGAGGTAAATTCTTCTCTTCCTAGAGGAGCCATCACTTATATATATTTATATATATACAAAAATAAAATACTGATCGTAAGATTAGAGACTATCAGCAAAATTGAAATGAAGTCTTTTCCTACTTCCTAAAAATAATGTAATTTTATCCATGAAAATTCAGTGCTCACAAAATGTGATTTTCTGTCAGACTCTTTGTTATTAGTTCAATTTTCCAGGGGGACTGATTGATGCTGAGTGGGTGGCAATTGAGTAACCTGCCAAGGTCACACATTGAGACATTGCTTTTCCCAAGACTGCAGCCCAGCATCTTCCTGACTAGCAGTCCTGCTCAATAGAAGCAGCCTCTACCTGTTAGAAATTACTAGAAGTGGCCATATAACTACCAGCCACTGAGGAAAAATGTAACAACATTGAATAACCTCCACATCAGTGGATCTAGTTTTCAGGTGAATACTACACAAAGGCAAAAACAATTTTTTCAGGTAGGCTACTGGATAGTGTTTTCTTCTGTGGTGATCACAGGCATGTTATTCTGCTGGCCAATTGAACATGTCCAATGAAATTTCAGGATGCATTCTAAAATACTCTTTAGAAATACTAAGAAGTATTTAGGATTAAAAACATAGTCCTGTGCTTTTCTTAGTCCTGACCTACCTTGATCAAGATGAATGTTAAAGTTGCCCTGTGTACATTATAATGTTTAGAAGATCAATTGTCTTTTATCTGTGCTTCTTGTTGCAAATTTATTTCCTAATGATGCCTCATCTCCCACTGCCCAGGTATGTTGTTTTGCTTCATATGAAGTCAATATGTGAAGAAAATGACACTTTTTGCTATTCAGAGCAGAATAACTGAAGTGTTTTTCTTTTTAGCCTGAATTTCTGGAGCTATTTCATGCCACTTGAGCCTTCTTTGTGCTAAGAATCATTGACTGAAAGGATTAAAAAAAGGGGTAGTGAAGCATGTAAACATGTTAAGAGAAAATAATTATGAAATGCTTGATTATGTCACTCAGTGGCAGCGTAAGCATACTTTGAAGGCAAATATCAGCCTAAGGTTCCAAAATCAGGGTGATGTAGAGAAAATAAAATTAGCTCTCAAAAGTAGAAGAACAGCACAAAAATAAAAAGAACTTAAAATGGTTTGTAATAATGAAATAGCTTAGATTAAAATAAATGTTGACAGAAAAAGCTTTCTCCTTATTAAAAAAACTTGGTACAAGTATAGGATAAAGTGTCCACTAAAAGGGTTTAAATATTAATATTACTTTTACCTACATGATCTAATTTTTATTTCCCTGACTAATTAAAACAATGCTTTCAAATGCAAATATGCAAGTAGCCAATATATCTCTGAAATTACCAAAATACAGTGTAAGGACTCCAAATCCAGTTAAAGATCTTTCACAACGCTGGCTATAAAATATCCATTTGCCTGATATTCAAATCATTGCACTGTGAAGTCACATTCTGGTGGATTGACCCTGACTGGATGCCTGGTGCTGACCAAAGCCACTCTCACTGCCCTCCACAGATGGACAGGAGAGAGAAAATAAAAGAAAAATCTCATGGGTTGAGATAAGGGCAGAAAGAGATCACTCACCAATTACCACAATGGACAGAACTGGGGAAAATGAATTTGATTTATTACCAATCAAGTCAGGGTAGGATAATGAGAAAGAAAACCAAATCTTACACTATCTTTCCATCACCCCTTCCTTTATTCACAGACTTCACTCCTGACTTCTCTACCTCCTCCCAGCAGTGGTGCAGGGGGAATTGGGGTGCAGGGAGTGGGGGCTGCAGTCCATTCATCACATGTTCTCTCTGCTGCTCCTTCCTCCTCAACAAAGAGCTCCTCACACTCCTCCTCTGCTCCAGCCTGGGGTCCCTCCCATAGGAGACTGCCAACTCCACAAACTTCTTTCACTTGAGTCCTTCCCATAGGCTGCAGATCTTCACTAACTGCTCCAGTGTGGATTCTTCAGGAACTGCTCCAGTGTGGTTTCTCCCACAGGCTAACAAGTCCTGCCAGGAGCCTGCTCCACTGTGGGCTTTCCATGGGGACACAGCTTCCTTCAGACACCCACTTGCTCCAGCGTGGGATCCTCCCTGTGCTGCAGGCGGATCTCTGCTCCACCGTGCTCCTCCGTGGGCTGCAGGGGCACAGCTGCCTCACCATGGGCTGCACCACAGCCTGCAGGGCAATCTCAGCTCTGGTGCCTGGAGCACCTCCTGCCCCTCTTTATTCATAATCTCGATGTCTGCAGGGCTGTTCCTCTCACATATTCTCACTCCTCTCTCCAGCTTCTGCTTCTACTTCTCCCCTGTTTCTCAAGTCTTCTTTCCCAGAGGTGCTGCCACTGTCACTGATGGCTTTTTTGGTCTATGATGGCTCTGTCTCAGAGCCAGCTGGCATTGGCTCTGGAGGATATGGTGGAAGCTTCTGGCAGCTTCTCACAGAATCCACCCCTGTAACCACCCACTACCAAACCCTTGCCATGCAAACCTGGTAGACACAAGAAAAGCATTCACAAAGGAATGGGTTGTGCCTGACTGGCTCTGAACATCTGCCTGATAAGTGATTCCTTACTAATACTGAGCATTTCTTTTCTCAGTGTTCTTGTTTTAAATCCAACTCACCAAGAAATATTTTCTCAGAACAAGCATTTAAAGTAACATCTCTCATGTTCCAAAACAAGTGCTAAGTATTTTCTTGTTACTCCAAATGATCTCCAGCAATTGCTGTAAATTAAAATACATCACATCTTTGAAATGGATGATTCAATGTAAGCTATTACGTAAAGACTTTGTTTCAATCATTCCTGAATTTTGCTTTACATATTCTTAAGGAGAATTCTTCTGCATAGAACAATTTTCACAATTCAAGACACACTTTGGAAGTGACATTTTCCTCTGTAGACCAGCCAAAATTTAGAAGAATCTAATAATGCAGGCTGGAAAACCTACATGAGTTTTGGACCAGCCTCATCTAAGGGGTCTTTCAGACTGCACAGAGAAGTGTTCCTAAACAGCTGTGAATGTGTGCAGCTTTATCAGATTCAGCTAAAGCTAGTTAATCATCTGGAAAAATACATAAAAAGAGATCCTTTTTCCCTCACAATCCTTTCCCTCTTGGGCTGCCTATCAGAACAGGAGCTGCAGAGATGTCTCTAGCTCCACAATCAAGGGAAGGATCGATACAGCTGCTTTGCCAGGAAATCTTTGCACCTGCTGTGAAGAGCCATGCATTCCCCTTGGCATTCACATCAGTGCTTCAGCTGCTGAAAGTCTGGGGTGTTTTCAACTCATAGCAAATGTGTTGCTGTATTCAGAACTGCTTTGTGTGGACAAAGAAAAGACTCAGATGTCTCAGAGAAAAGCAAAAAGTGGGGAGGCCAAGGATTTTAGATGCCATTTGGGAATTTTTTGCTAGTCCAAAAAACATCCATGCCTGTCCAAAAACACCGATCCAAAAATCATCCTGCCTAGTGCATTGTGTGCTTTGCTGCAACCAGGTATCTAAATCTCTAACAGGATGCTTTACTGTGTTACTAGAGTATTGTTTCCTCCCATTAAATAGATAAATGAAAAACTGATCCTATTAAGGAAGTACTGATAATTTATTCATTACTACATCTAATAAATTTTAAAAGTCCGTGCAGAGAGCTAGCAATGAGAATGTCACCTCCTAAAAATATTTCAGTGGAGCAGAAGTAGCCTGTTGTGTGTGGATGCAATAATTTCCCCTAACCAAGCAGGTTAAAACAGCCAATGAGAAGAAGTCTCTTTTAAGTTACTTTTTTCACTGGAGAGCTGTGATATAGGTCTTGTCTCATGCTTAAAGGACTAGTAGCCTTATAAATATGGGGAAAATTAGATCATTTACCAAGGACCTAGTTATTAGGTACAGCCTAATGGGATGCTCAGAAGATCTGAAAGTGCATTCTTGTTAATGCAATAGATAATGTTCAGAAAGAGTTTAAGTGAACAAAGTTGCTTGAAAAAGACATATTCCGGTTCTGAAACCTTTCTAGAGCTTTTTTCATTCAAAGACAATAGCTGGCAGGCTGCCTGAGAAAGAGAATGTGATAAAGAGAAAACTATTATATCTGGCACTTCTTTTGCCGGAAACTGTAACTCCTATGTCTCATTTTTCTGCTCTATTTGATAATGTAATAATTCTCATGAAAAGAATCCACAGAAATATAATGAAAAATGATACAATTGTGCAGTGAAAGATAAAGCAATTTGAAACTTCATGGTTACAAAGTATAGCACAGAGCTTTAGCTGTGTGCCTGTCCATTGAAGTCAATACAAATCATTTACGTCCAAGTGTTCACACTACCTTGAAAATTGAGTTGAGTTCAGCTGAAGTCTTAGTCTCTGCCTACAAGAATGTATCTCTAGGTAGTTATTTCAGGCTCTGTGCATGCATGGAGCAAGTGTCACAGAACTGCACCTAATTTTTTCTTCTAATCACAGCCAAAGCCTATTCAAAGGGGCAGGGTGTGTGTTTTTGTGTGCTTTTGAAACTCCAGTGTTAACAGTTCAACTCCTCTTTCCACTATCACAATAAATTTCTGCTACACCTGCTTCTCTTTTAAAAATATGAAATGTGAATATGTACAAATGTTTCTAAAAAATAAAAGAATACAATCTGCAACTGCCATTGGACTATTATCATTGATGCTGTTGTTATCAATTAATCCATCGATCAATCAACTACATATAAACTGCCAGTTTGCTTGTAGGCATTCCTGGAAAATAATTAATTCAAAACTTAATGCAAATTGTATGAAGTTCACCATCAGGGTTTCTTTCTATGTTTATTTTTATTCAGTGCAGTAACCAGCTTTAAACAAACTCTGGACATCTCCCATTAGATGAGTACATTGAGAATTTTATCTACCTGATTTATTAAAAGAAGCACTGACCAATCTTTTTCTTATGTGGTATTAGCAAGTAGCATTCAAATCTGGAAAATATCATCAAGTGTCAGGATATCTCTATCTCAAATCACAGAAGCATTTGGAAACACTTGAAAGCCTTTGTACTAATGAGGACAGAGTGCTCTTTGCAGGCAAGGTGTGATCACTACTGGGGTACTCAGCCTCCTGCGTGCTCCACAGTGGGATGTGCTGCTCAGGCCCCTCCTGTGGATAAATGAAATTCTCCCACTGGGTTGCAGGGCTGTGCAATGAGCAGTGTACTGCAGAGTCAGAGAGAAAAAGAAGGAGATCTGAGTGCTGCAGAGCACTCATGCCATAACGGAGCACAAGACCTAAGTTCAAGTGTCAGATTGATTTCATTTAGACACATCCTCTTAGCACTCAGAATACAGAGCAGCCTCAGGGCTAGGCCCTTCAAAACAAGTGCTATCTGCCACTGCACCCAAACACTTCTCTTCAGAGATAAACTGAGTCTGTATTTTTGTGACATTATAGCTACCAGATTAATTTTAAGCTAATCTCGAAAGTTCTGAAATACTGAGAGGAAAAGATCAAAGTCATTTAAAGGTATTCATGAACCCACAAATAACAGTTTCTTGTACAGATAGATGACACTTGGGACCTGAATTACAAAAGACAAAAGATCAAATCAGCATCACAAATATATGACCCCAAGGAGCAACAATTCAAGAACTTCTCCTTGAGGGACTGATTCAAGGCTCTAAGTAGCTTCAGATCACTGGTCTTTAAAAATAGTTATTTTATGTGGCCCTATTAATAACACTTCAGCTAGGCTAAGGCCAGTTCTGGTAAATGCTTATCCTATTACCATCCGATATGCTGGCAAAAATGATGCTTACTAAAGCAATCAAATAAAGAAATACATTTCTCTATGAACATCTGTTATTTTAGGATCAAAAAATATCAGTCATGAGGAGAGGCAAGAATAATGTGATGTGGAGTCATAAATCAAAATCTTGGAACATTAAAGATACATTAGTAATTTTGTTAGCAGTATAGTAAGTTATAATTTGGAAGCACTTCACAACTGTCAGTAGAAGAGACAGAGAGAGATCATTGCAACAGAAACAACAGCCTGACCTGGGACAGCACATCCATCAGCATCAGCTGGACAAGGAAATAAGACAACTGGGAAATGGACAGTTGCACAAACTTTTTAAGGCTTTAGAAATTTTCTCTTTTGTAGAATTAGAGGTTTAAAAATGAAACCTCATTGGTTCAAGGGAAAGGTAAATACATTGTATGTTAATGACTAGGAGCTACAAAAAAATTCTCGTTAAATAAGTAGCTCTTAGTCATAATATGAGAAAGAGTTGTGGAATCCAACTCCCTGCAAAACAGTGGAATCATCTTTAAAAATTAAAATTCACAGTTTCATTATAAGTATAATGAAATGTGAGTTTGCAGATCAAACAAACTCATCATAAAAAGGTATGAATCAAAGAAGCATTAAAGCAAAGATATATTTGATAATCAGATGCAGATATTGAAATTGATATTGGGCTAATAAAGTGTTCTCTCTAATACAGAGTATTTTAGATATAAAGATGTTATCATAGGCTGCCAAAAATGAAGTTTTAAAAAACTGATAAAGAAATTCCCTGAATTGTTTAAATCTTCCACACTTTTCTTTTATGATTTTAGGCTTTACTTCAAAACCTGTACAGTGTTTAGAACAGAATAAGGAGAAGTCACTTAGGAGAAGATGCTTATTTCAAAGATTGGTTTCAAAAAATCACAAAGTGGTAGAGGTTGGAAGGGATCTTTTGAGATTGTCTAGTCCATCCCCACCTGCTCGAAAAGAGTCTGCTAAATTAGGTAGCCCAGGACTGTGCCTTGTTGGGTTTTGAATATCTCTACAGAGAGGGATGGCACTGGGCACTACTGAGCAGATTCCAGCTCCCTTATCTTAATTCCCTCCCAACAGGTATAGTAGACATTGATAAGATCACCTCTAGGCTTCTTTTCTCCAGGTTTCCTCTTAAATTCAGCAGAAAAAAATATTATTTTTAAATTCAAGAGGATATTGGGTAAATCTCACATAAATTTTCAGAGTTAAAATACTTGGAAATTGTGCTCCCACTGCTCTAGATATTTACTGCAACTGGAATTGCCAAGTTTGTCCCATCTCAGATTTTATAGTGCATTTTGAGAAATCTTTCAGAGACTCTCTGCTCTTGGCTCTTTAATTGTAGTAAATTGCTATTGAAAAGCTGTGAGCATAGTTGACTTCAAAAGGGTTGGTTTCATTTGCTGACTGGAGGATCCCAAATAGTATCTCTTTTTAGTGCTGTGTCTATCAGCAGAGAAACATTCGATCTTGAAATCCTTACACAGATCTAAATACATAAGGCTATACATAAATGAACTTATAAGCTAATATAACAGAGGGGCCATAGCTTGGTCTTTAATTATATTCCCACTAATAATATTAAATATTAATCATTAGAAGGAAAAAATAGATGCTGTCCTGTATAATTTGAAGGTGCAATTTACCTTTTGTTCTGTGGATCACAGACTGGGAGTTGTACCACGTCTAAACTCTAACATTTATGTCCTCAACTGCTTGGAAAGTGACACGTGCAACTAATTTTAAGCTTTGCAGGTGTCTTGGATCCCTGTGGCCATTTCCCTGAGCTAAGCCAGCTCCTAGTTCACAGGAGAGCTGAAGGAGGTGAGGCTGTCTACAGGCACACAGCCACTCTCCAGGGGCTCCTGTATCCCTAGGATACCCCTTGCAGCTGACTCAAAGACAAAGCATAGCTAAATGTCCTCTACTTCAAAATGTTGTGTGGGGATCATGTCCAAAAAGGTGACACAAAAACCCCTGAACCCTTATATAATTTTGGAGGTGCCTTGGACGCCAATAAAAGACACCCATTCGGGGCCCTTTTAATAAGTAGTAGTTCATTATCTCTTGGAATTAGTCTTGATTTGAAAATCGACAAACTCTAGGAAAAAAAGGAAGTGTAGTAGCCTTCTTCAGTGGTCAGAAAGCAATTGCTATTCTGCACATCTCAGTGCTGTGTATGTTCAGTGCTTTCATAAGAAAGAAAAAGAAGTGAACATCCTGATGAAAATATGAAGCAGTCTGTGTTATATTGCCAGACATGCTGGAAATACCCTTTGGTTGGAGAGTTTACCTGGCAGTTTATTCAGCTGCTTTCCTGGCAGGAAGAAGGGATTGGTGATATTTTGATGTGGCTGAAAAGGATTCAGAGCAGTTTCACATACCTGAGCGCTCAAAATGAGATAATAGAAATTCTGGCATTTAAATCTGTGAGCATATTGGTTGATTTTTTTTTTTACTGCATTATTAGGTGTTCATTATAATTTTAAAATCAATGTTTTACTTACATGAAGTGAACAGTGGCAATAATGTCCTTCCAACTAAATACTTAATAGTAGTTTGATTTCTTTAAAATCAAACTTCATATTCTCCACCTAATTGGATTCACAGTTCAAAAGTAGCTATCAGAGCATTTGAGTAAAGGTGTTCTTGGTTGAGCTAAAAGTAACAATTATAATGGAGATAAAACAGCCAAAGCTAGTAATTCTCAGAAGCAAAGAAATATTTTGGAAGAACACTGAATACATTCTTCTGTATACCATGTTTGTGTAGGCAGCAAACAGTGTAATAATTATTAGTATTATATTAAAACAGGGTATGTTCACTTAGTACATTAATGATAATATCTACTCAATGTTAATATAGTTTGTGTCAATTGCAGATATGCCAGGGAAGCTTATTCAGGGAATAGAAATCTCATTAATTAAATGTGAAGATGGTACCAAGCTCAGAGCTTTTCTTACTTTTAGAGAAGAAAGCAAAAATGACATGAGAATGAAGAAGTATTAATATATTCAGTAAATGAAAATTTAGGATTCTTACTAGAGAAAATCAAGCTAACAGATCTGCTTGAAAATTGTGATAGTCAATATGAGAGAAGCATGAAAAGCAGAAGAAATAGAGGGCATCAAATGATATGTTAATTTGTAACATAATACAGCAAGAAAATAGATGAAGACTGTCTGTGCAGCTGCATTAAGCCTGCAGTAAGCTGATGATGGTCTCATGCTACACAACTCTGTCAGAGCAGTTCCTGAAGTTCTGCCTTTATTTTAGAGGCTTTCTTTAAATGAATAAAGTAAAAAAAATTAAAGTGAATTCAGAAACAGCTGTGAGGAAAGACTGTTACAACAGGAGCTGCTGGAAGACCTCACTATGCTCTTCCTTCCAGGTGGTTACTGAGGCAGGGTCTGCAGTGCTGTGTTAGGTCATGGCTCAGCAGAGTAAAGCCACCCGTGGTCACTGTAAGACTTGTGAATCTGTGCAGGTGGCTTTTTAAGGGCTACAAAGAGCTCCATGTGGAAAACACACCTTTGGGTTCTTGCACAGTATTAATTCCTTTTCCAGTTCCATGCACCTGACACAGCTAGTAGTTTCCCCAAGCTGGACAGCTGAATGTGGCACATGGTATGCAGAGGGCAGCACCTCTCCCACTAGTGAGAGTTAAGGAAGGCATCAAAGACTGGCTAAGATTTAACTGACTGGCCCAGAGGACTGGGATGCCTCGCTACAAACTGCTTAACCTAGTGAGACCAGCTCTTATCTGATGGGGGACACTACTCCTGCTCTGATTTGCAAGAACTTGGATGGGGTTGAGGTAGAATCTGATGTTTTTTGTCCTGGTAACCCCTCAACAACCCTCTGAGCACTGGGAAGCACTCTGAGCTCTCTAAGGAAGGAGAAGGTATTTTCAAATGGGAATCTGAGAAAAAAGAAAAGTAATAAATATGAAAAGGAAAATGTATGTTGGGAAGTCAAAGCCGGGAGCTACATGTGACTAAAACCCAGTTTGAGATTTCCAAACAATCTGGAGAGNGGACAGCTGTGTAGATGAAGTGCTTTGGGATTGTCAGGGAAGAGAATAAACAGCATCCATGGGAAGAAAGAAAAAAAGGAGTGGGGGGCACTTGTAATTACATTTGTCTTCCAGAGAAAGATAGATCCTGGTGGAGAGAAATATTTCTAGAAGTATAGTTTTGATTTATTTAACTAATTTTAAAATGATATGAAATAATTAACGGTAATTTTTTAAAGTTCTAGAAGGAACAACACAGTAAACCATGTAAATAAAGACTATGCACATTATAAGACATGCTTGTTTTGAATGAGGAATATTCAAAGTTGCCCTGCCTAATATGTTTTAAATTGTGCAATTGATTTTTGCATAAATTTCTAAATAAACAGGAAAGTCAAGAGACATGGATGTGTGTTACAACAGATTTATTCTGTACAACTTTTCAAAAGTACAGTCCCAAAAAAATCTGTTGAGAGAAAATATGGATTGTTTCTCTACTAGGCTGCCCCTTGGTAACCATGGAAACTGCAGACTTGCCTAGGACATAAAAGAGAACTATATTGCATTGGACACATTTATTTGTTTAGATTCGAAGTTTTACAGCAATGAAAGTCGTATAACATTGTGCGCTGGTTCTCTGTCAGGACCGTGACCTCCACACTGCAGCAATACTCCTTGGAAATAAGGAACTCTGTAAATCTCTGGTGATCTAGTACAACAACAGCTGTTATGGCTGTCAGCTCTGTGCTCCTGAAAAGCAGAAAATCATCACAGATCAATAAATCAGACTTCTAAGGAAATATTGGAAGATGATGGCTTCATCTCTCTTCCATCCTTGCAGTGAAGAGAGATGCAGTGAACACAGGGGCTGCCCCAGCAGCATCTCATCCCTGCAGAAATGCACAGGAGAAGAAGTCCTCAAGCCCTCATCTCCTCTTTGTGAAAATGTTATGTCTCACTCAAAAATTATTAGCTCATGAAAGTGGCCCCCATCCCTTATGTCTGGAGACAAGAGTCACATCAGTGCCACAGGTGCTGCCATCACACACCATGACTCTGCTCTGCTCCAAGGTAAAGATGATAGGAACTGCATGGGAGTGAGGAACTGGCCAGCTGGAGCTCAACGTGCTGAGAAGGCTGTTACTAAAGAAGGGGAGAAAACTTTAGAAGGAATTTTAATTCAAATTTGTCTGAGAATTGTTCATTGCAGTGTTCAGTGATGAGGCAGTTCCACAAATGTTTTTTTTCCAAATGACATATTAGAAAGAAGAGATATTATTTTGATTGATACAATTTTGTCCAGTGTCATTTGGAAAAAATACTTTAAAGAAGATCTATTTAAAATTTTGTGCTAACTGTTTATATATGTAAACCTCACAATTAGATTAATAGCTAATTGTTAACATTCACCCCCAAACCATAAATGCATTAAGGCTTATTGAAATTAATTGAGGATTAAGTTNCCCCATGCGGGTTGTCCTGTCATAAATCATCATTTGTCAAATTCAATAAACATCCTTAACACAAAAATGATGCTATCTCCGGGGAGCCTCAAGTGCCTGAAATTTTACGCAGATGTGGAGATACAAAAATATAAGGGAAGAGGGGAGGACGGGGGGAGGAGGAAGGAGGACAGATTTTGCATGGCAGAAAGGAGGATCTTTATCCTCTGCTCCATTCCCATCCTGTTGCCCTCCGCCTCACTGCCACACGTGCAGTCATGTACACTGTCTTCCTGGAAATGCTGCAGACCCGGCTCCTAAGAAACAAACAAATGAACAAACAGACAACAAAAACAACAAAAAAATGTTGTATCATGAGTTGAAGTAAAATTCTTTAGCCTGAAACTCTTGTCGTTAAAGAATTTCTTAGGTTGATTTCAAAATTAGAAACATTATACAAAACATAATAGCCAAGATTTTTAAAGTATCTATTTTTTTTTTAAAATCTGAAAATATTAAACAAATACTGTTTGTAGCATGAGCAGTTTTGGTTACTCTTTGTATAACTGTACACTATTATTAGTTGTGTACTTCAAACAAATATTTTGCTGAGATCTGTTGAGCACTTTGTAANAACTTCCACACATCATTCTTTTGTCTCAAAACATAATAGTTTTGTCATTCTTTTTTAACTCCCCAGTTGTTGTACAGCTTATTCCCAAGCCGAAATGTGGGTGGTTTTTTTAGTTTTTTTTCTTTTTGTTTGTTTGTTTGTTGTGTTTTTTAGGGGAGTTCATTAAATATCACAAGCATTAATTTGAAAAAATAAAATGTTATCCTTTTTCTTCAGCAAAGTTACTTTGCTTACTTTTAAATTCCAGCTTTTCAGAATAAAATATTCTAAAATAGTTCAGGGAATACCTTTTCACATAGTGTTGTGGCTTCATTTTCCCTTTCAGCCATTTTAATGGTTTCTCATATTTCTCATATTTTATATGGAAAGATATTTCATAGCATTAATTTTGAAATAAATGTGTAAACAGAGAAGCAATATTGGTGCAGGCAGCTTATTTATGCCTTGAAGAGTTTTGACCTAATATTTAAAATCTTGTTCCAGCAATTCTTTCTTAGCTTTAATGTGAGTTCGGTTTGAATATGAGTTTGGGCAAGGGTCCAAGGAGGAAGAAAGAAAAGGTGAGCTTTCTGCTATTATGAAGTGTAAGAATGAAAATTAATAAAATTATCTGGAAAGCTGCCAATACTGTGATAGATATATTTATTAATCTTACATAAATTTTAAAGAAAACAAAATAAATACAAAATAAATAAACCAGGATGCAACTTTTCTACTNGTAAAAGAGCGAACTCATATGAAATCTCAACATGTAAAATAAATTAAAACTGTATTTGAATTTCAGATATGACAGATAAATAAAATCTTTCATCACACTGGACAAACAAAATTCTTTTGTCATTTAGGGTCTTTCAGGTAATTTGGAAAAAAAAGTAACTGCATATTGTAAAGAGCTAAGACAAAAGAGAAATATTGTGTGAAGATTGTAGAAAGTAATTAAATGCCAACTCCCTTGGCAATTAGCAATATGAAAACTCTGTAAACATGCTCTTAGGATTATGGGATTATTATAATTTACTAGCTCAATGCATTCCTTTGTCTTTACGTGCAGGAAAAGAATTTGACAAGGTTGAGTGGTCAGTTTTTAATCAAGTAAACATTTTTAAAGTGTTTCAAGGATACAGAAGT
>VZTT01021711.1:35331-47729 GCA_013400855.1 Buphagus erythrorhynchus
ATAAACCTAAAATATTTTTATAATATAAAACTCATTTTAATTAGTTTCTATTTCTAAACTCATTTTAGACAGTGTAGAATAAAATCAGATTAGGTCCCAACACTACTGAACACTGCAGCCACAAGATCACGTTATCTGCTAGGTAGGTTTTCCCTAGACATGCCAAGACACTTCCAAGGGGTGTGATGTCTGTGGGTATCCAGCCACCAGGACACAACAAAGGCAGAGTTTGTCCTGCATGGTGTTCCTGTGCCATTAGGGGCCTCTGAGGGGCACGTTTATTTAGGCAGTCTTGTGAAGTTTAGAAAGCTGCCTGGAACAGGTGCTGGCCTTAGAAAGACAGATGGCTTTACTCCAGTATGCCTTTGAAGTGAGTTTTGGCTTTGAACCAAGCTCATAGCACCTCAATCTGAAAACATCTGCAACAACTGCTAACCAAGTTGGGTTGCTCAGTTTTACCACAGTAAGTGAAAATGAGTATGAAATAAATACAGACATGCTAGGACTAATATGAAATGTGGGCCTTAACTACCTCGATCTATGCTAAGACTTTTCTAAAATTGAAATTTTTTTTAACCTGCAATCCATCAGGAATTTTCAGGTGAGATTCTGAGGTCAGAAAATAATTATTTGTCAAAAGCAAAACTCAATAGGAGAGTGGAGTGGGCTTTGAAGCCTTGTGATGTCACACTGACATGGTTGAAAGTCCTTTCAACTTTTAAAATAAAAATTTCAATACATTTCCAAATCTTATACAATACTTTCCTGAAGATTTGAAGGGGTTTTTCATGTAGAGGGAAAGCAAGAAGGAAATTTTCCGGTATATTAAGATTGACTTTTTTGTAGCTGAGCTTTACTGTTCTTTTAATATAGTTGAGTCAGGTAAAATGTCAACATTTCAACTTTTGTTCTATTTTGTTAAAGATAAAATTTTCAAAACATCACAGGATGGAAGACTTAACCTGATAGACCCCACTCTAGTTTTGAAGATCTTTTGTGTAGATTTACTTTGCGCAAATTTGAACAGTCTGTTCCAGGACTTCTAGTCTTGTTACTGTGGAGATGAATGTTAGAAGCATTAGAAAAACAAGGTCACTGGTGGCAGTAAGAACTAGATTAGATGCAGAAGATAAAGGCTACCCTGCAAGTACCTCTTTCTATTGGCTAGCTATAAAAAGGATGATTAGTTTGAATCCAGACAGCCACTCTTTGGACACAGAAATGAGAATCCCTCCCAGAAAGAGTAAAAAGAATTAAAATAGCTGGTATCAAGTACTTCCTCACTCACTAAATGAGGACATCTGAAGTATCTGAAATTTTGTTATTGTCCATTCATGACAGCCAGCATGAGAGATGGGATAAAAATGTAACTGTTCACTGGTAGAATAGTCAGAGAAGTTTGGGAGACATATGGGGAGATGGGACGAGGGATACTGACTGATTTACGGGCAACATTTTAATTAATGGAGAAAAAATGCTGAGGTTGAATTTGATACATAGAATGGATTTGGGGTTGGATCCTTCTGGTACCTGGAGGGAGCCCTCATGAAAGGTGAAGTGAGACTATTTACAGAGAGCATGTAGTGACAGAACAAAGAGGAATGGCTTCAAACTGAAAGAATGCAGGTTTAGATTCGATATTAGGAAGGCATTCTATACTGGGATGGCAGTAAGGCACTGACACAGATTGCTCAGAGGAGATGTGGTTGTTCCATCCCTAGAGTGTTCAAGGCCAGGTTGGATGAAGCTCTGAGCAACCTGTTCTAGTGGGAGGTGTCCCTGCTCATGGCAGGGGGGTTGGAACAAGATGATCTTTAAGGCCACTTCCAGCCCAAGCCACTCTACAATTCTATGATCACCTAGTTCATCCCCCTGCCATGGGCAGGGGTATCTTCAACTAGAACAGGATGCTCAAATGTCTGTGCAACCCAACCTTGAACACATCCAGTGATGAGAAATGCACAACAAATTTTTCAGCTGTTTAATATTAAAATGGTATTTCTCCTTTCCAGTGCAAATAGAGGAGAGGCAGAGAAATGTGACATCACTTTAATAAACTTTTATGGAGCACTGGTCTAATTTGGCATTTCTCTTCAAAATATCTGGAACAAAACACACATAAGAAAATGGCCAGTCATTGAGCCAGCCACTTATTAGTTACCATGTATTTGTTTGAATTCTTTATCTTGCAAAACAGTAACAGCGTTTTTTTGGTTTTTTTTTTTAAGTTTATTTTCTCTGTTTCAGCTTAGAAGAGTTTATCGTGCAGTCACTTTCTTGAATCTGCAGTTAAACACCCTCAATGCAGGTGATTTTACCCATGGACAGTACCCTAGACACTAAAGCCACAATGGTTTCCCTTGTAATGCACTGCACTGAGTATAATTGGAGTGTTTGGAACATATCTAGAAATAATTTGTAGGACAACAGCATCTAATTATGTTGGACACGGAAGTCTGGTAAGTAGCACTAACTACTGACAATTGTAGCACTGAAAGTACTTTAAATGAATAAGAAATGTAATTTAAATGGTAACATCAGAATGATGAAACCAGTTTATGTAACAGAAGGAAAACAAAAACTAATTAAAAATATTGTGGACTGTGCAGAAAGTCCCCCCAGAACTTCACATAAAAGTTAATTCTCACAGTTGTTGTGTCTGTTGATTTTTTTGTTTTTTGAAACAAGGCTCATTAGTCCACATAAATTTCTGTGGTTAGATAAAAATTACTGTTCTTTGTGGTCCTTTGGTTTCCCAGCATGATATGTTTTGTAGGACTAATCCTTTCCACAGCCTGTCATATAATTAATGTTGGTGCACATCTGCATTGACATTTGAGAATCTGGTAGGATATAATTTTATCTGGAAACATTTATTCGGACAAACAAGTTATACAGTGATTGCCTGAGAAGATGCATTTTTTTCCTCCCAGAGACTTTCACAATTCTGCCAAATTACATTTGATCCGGGAGCAAGCACTCTCCTCAGGGAGAGACCAGGGGGCTGCTTGGGGCAGCCAGTTTCCAGGGGCAGCACAATTGCACAGGTACTGTTTCCATGAGCTGGCAAGGCTGACTGGGCATCAGCAGCAGACTGGTTGGGCTGGGCAGTCTGCCTAGGGCAGCAGACTCCTCTGGAGCTTACCCTGTTGGACTTGACCAGGCAAATAAGGACTAATGCTCATTGAACATATGGGTGTGCTGCTTAATGTGAAGGTCCTCCTCTAAGAAGAAGTAATTTTGAGCAGCTGGGTAGACTTGGACTTGATAAGTGGCTGGTTTATTTCTTAGACAAGAAAAATGAGCAGGTACTGAGTAAATTAATTACCCCAATTAAGCTTTATTTTTAGTATAGCATTGGGTAAACACGGATATAAAGGCCAAATCTGAAGTATAAACTCAAGATTACAGGAGAGGGTAGAGAAAGAAAAAACCTTGGCTCTGTGAAGGTGACACATGGCCACCCCGTAGTTTCTTCGGATAGCTGATAAGTGAGGGATCCAGGTGCTGTCATCTGTCAAGAAAATTAACTTATGAAATTAGTGTGGGAATCTCCCACCCTACCCAAGGATTTCTGGATATTGCATGGTTTATTGCTCTTTATGATTGTGATGAAAAATCTCTGGGTCTATTAACCCCACTCTTTTCTCATGACTTTCCTAGGGGGAGTTGATGAGTTGCTCATGTCAGAAGTTATTGTGACCTAAGACACTGGGAAATTTTTAACACTGCAAATATTACTATATCATTAACTTAGTCACTCACCAGACAAGGTATATTTGCTCATGAATAAATTAAATTATCAGGGTTTTTTTTTGTGGGTTTGTTGTTTCTTTTCTGGTGGAAGATACGACAGAACTCGCACTTCTCTGTACAACCGGTACATCCTCCAGGGAAAAAAGAGTGAAAATTCATGACAAGACTGAAATTGCAATTAACTGGATGATTGGTTCCCACAAAGAATGGAGATAAAAGAGGAGTATCAGGCCAATTACCTGGTGTTGAGGTAACAACATTATGTGGTATGAAATACAGAGTTTGGGAAGTACAGCATTAGTGGCAGGTGGAAAGTTCTGTGACCTCTGGCTTGTAGGCAATGCTAAACTGATAATTTAACAGCATGGAAATAAGCAGGAATGTCAGCAATATTTACATAGCTTGGCTGTTGAGGCAGACAAGATAAAACAGAAGGAAATGTTGATACTAAGAAATTAAGACCACAAGTGACAAGAGGGAACTGCTTCAATATAAGATTAAGAAAGAAGGGGAATGTGAAAAAGAAGTCAGAAGTGAAAATTTCCCTGGTGGTATTAGAACTTACTAAACCTGAAAAGATCTGGAGAGGTAGGATTTGTTCAAATGCAAACAAGATATAAATGTCTTAGAGTGACAATGTTTTCAATAATACCTTTAGGGATTTTAATACCAAATATTTATCAAAGCAAAAGAACTATGGTACCGTTTTCAGCACATGGGCTGAAATACTTTGCCAGATATAAATACTTAGCATTTTTATATTATCAGTAACTGATTCTCAGGAGTAAATATTTTGATTGTAAACTGAAATCAAGAGTAAAAGTATGGTGGACATGAGAAGATGTAAAAGCCCAGTGCCAGAGTTCTTAAAAAAAAATAAAAATCAATCAGAGTAGGTCAGGAAGCCTTGTATGAAATCAGGAAGCAGACTTGTATGAAATCACCAGCACAGCTTCTTTGCCTTTCTTCTTCTACTGAAAAAGCTATTCTGCAAAATGGTGTCCTCATATGAAAATAATCAGTGCAAGAATCATCATCTTGGAAATCTGTCAAAGGGCAGAAAAGGAAGACTTATAAAAACACCTTACAGTTAATGGGAAAGGAAAAAAAATACTTAAATGCCTCATATTGCACTTTGTAATTACTACCTTTTCTTTTCACAGTGTCTTTAACAAAAAAATGCTAAAGGTTTATTAAGATATATTAGTCAAGGTATTAAGAAAGAGATTTTTTTTTGAGACCTCAAGTATTGCTTAAAAGCATGATGATGTAGGGAGGTAAGGACATATCATATCTGTGGCTCTCATTTATTCCAAAGATATAAGGATGATGTATTGAATATATAAATGTAGTAATTGCCTAAGTCATGCCAAGGCATGCTATATAAAAATGAAAACATTGACAATTTCCCACTTTTCTTTCCAGTAATACTATAGAACAAAGAATAAAAAATATTTTTAAAGGGTTTTTAATGAAGAAATATTATTAACTACAGCACTTTGACTAGTAAGCCAGAATTTGTTTTAGAAAAATGTGTATCCCAAAAAAGTGTTTTTATTAGGCTTCCATTAGATTCTGGAATTCCATATTTATTCTCATTGGAAATTTTCAGATAACTTAAAGATGAGCTTTCGTATCTTGGACTGTAACTTCAAAAGCCCATAAAATGAATGATTTTGCATTTTATTTCCACAAAGTTAGACAGCCAGGACCTGGATGTTACATTTTGTTGGGTTTTTGAATAAATGTCTGGGGATCTGTGAACAGGGTAAAATAAACCAGCAGTGAGGTAATATAAATTAGGAATCAGGATTGTTGACAGTGTGAGTACTTCTAATGTGCTATTAACAGAGGGACAGTTTAACTAATGAGGTACAACAACAATAGTGCACTTTAAAGTACTAATATATAATGCTCACATATTTGTTAAACCATATTAACAGAGGGACTGTTTACCTAATGAGGTACAACATCAATAGTGTATTTTAAAGTATTAATATATAATGCTCACATATTTGTTAAACCATAATATCCAATGAATATTCTCTTGCTATTTAATTAGACATTTCGGTTACAGAAAATGGGCTATTTAATCTCTCACTTTGTATTTAATCAAATAGCTACATTCTTGTAAACATTTGCCATCAACATTAAAATAATATAATTACCATCTTGTAAATACCAAGTTAGGTGCCTCGTAAAACCACAAATGGATAAGGTCACAGCCCTGTGATCCCATAAGCTTCCCACCTCTATCTTCAGCGACTTAAAGCCAAATGCACAATGTGCTGTTCCTGTTCTGGAGCAGGAGGCACTTGCCCAGTGCTCTGTGTGAGAAAGGTCAGCATCCTCTGAGAGAAATGAGTCACTGCTGACCAGCATCTAAACACAAATCTGCTGGGCAAAAGATTCCCGGCTGGAGCAGCTGTCTTGTCTCCTCAGATGGAGGAGCCTTCTGTAGCTGGCTGCCCCACCACGCTCTACTGCAGCTCCAGCTCCCTGGGGCTGGGGTCTCCAGGGGCTCCCCAGGGGTTTGAGTGTCCCATGGGACTGGGAAAAGCTACAGTGGTCCTTTTTACCTGCCTGAGGGAGTGGGAGGGCTCACCTTGGTTCTTCACTTCCCACTTTTGTAAGTTTTAGAAAATTATGAGCATTTGCTGAATGAAGTCCCACTACTAGCTTGTCTTTGATCATACAAGTCCTGATCTCTTCTTCAAGTATTCTGGATTAGACTGAATGAAATGGTGTTGTGGTTTAACCCCAGCTGGCAGCCAAGCCCCACACAGCCATTCACTTACCCAGCCGTGGTGGGAGGGGGGAGAGAATAGGAAGGGTAGAAGGGAGAAAACTCAGAGGCTGAGATAGACAGTATAATAGGGGGGAAAAAAAAGCCACATGCACACAAGTAAAGCAAAACAAGGAATTTGTTCACCCCTTTCCATGGCCAGGCAGGTGTTCAGCCATGCCCAGGAGAGCAGGGCTCCACCATGTATGATGGGGACTTGGGGAGACAAACGCCCTCTATTCCAAAGGTCCCTCCTTCCTCCTTCTTTCCCCAGCTTTATATGCTGAGCATGACTGTGTATGGTATGGAATATCCCCTTGGTCAGCTGGGGTCCCATCTGTGTGTCCTCTCATACATTGAATTTCTTCTTTACATAGCCATTTCTCATCATCTGCAGGCTTATTTGTCATTTCCACTACCTATTTTATTTTGACTAGTCTAAAAGAAAATAATTCTTACTGCAGATAATTTTATTTATTTATCTAAGTCAGTATTTTAAAACAATGTAAAGATTCCCTCTGGATCATTTTTAAAATTTAACATGTATAAAAGACTTCTGAATATAAAAAAAATATTTTCAATATAATTTATATTTATTTTTCCCATCAGTTGTTCTCCGCTTTTTATTCAGGATCAAAACTTTGGATTGAATTTTAAAAGTATAAGTGCACATTTCACAGAATATTTCCCTGAACTGCTTTTTGTACTTCATCCAGCTAGAATTTGCTCTTTGAAAATACTTCCTCTCCCTAAAATCAGTTGATGGAAGACCCTATATCAAGCTTTATGAAATTTTTAAATAATTTTTTAAGTTATCTGGTACAATTAAAGGACTGCAATGGATAACTTAATTGTATGATTTGTTCTCCCTCTCTTTGCAAGTATTCCCGGTGCTGGCCATAGGAATTCTACAAAAAAAATAAATGCCTTATCTGACAGACACCTTTTGAGACAGACTGTACCTTGAAGAGAAAATGGTATCATCTAGTCACCCTCTTTTTTCAAGCTGTGATAAGATCTGGGAATATATTGCCTAGGAACTACCTGGAAGATTCATTTGAATTTATTTTGGTTGGATCCATGCTCATATTGTGTTTGTTTTCTATAATGAACAAATTTATACCTTGTGCCCAGCTAAAAAGCTTTTATTCTGACATATGAACAGCAGACACTGAAATGAACAACAAGGCGCAGAAATGATTAATCTGAGATTTTGTGACTTATATTAGAAAACTTAATATCATTTTCTCCAATGTAAATTTTTAGAGATGTTATTTGCAGAAAATGAGATGATTTACAGAATATATGATTTGATATCAATTTTTCACTTGGTGTTAACTTTAAGAACAAGAAAGCAAGCACAGGCTTTTGCATTGTTTGTACATCATGTTCCCTCTGCAAGGTCAAGCACAGAGCTTAGGTGAAACTTTCAGAACAAGTAGTAGGATCAATATGAGAACTAAGGATGCCTGGTTCCCCATAGATTTCTTTTGAGGTTGGTTGACTTTGATGTCTAAGCAGGCAAGATCTATGAATGAAGCTTTTCACTTCTTGACAATGTTAATAATGGCTCATGCCACGTGGATGCTCTGATGTCTAATCAAGGTTAAACCTCCAATTTCATCAGTGCAGGTCCTTAACAGGCTGCCTCAGGTGCCTTTTTTTTTGCTTGGCACAAGAAGAAGAAGCAGATTGCATTAGAAACCAGAAAATGTCCACTAGTTTGGGTGCCACTGGCCACTGGTTTTGGGGGAGATAAGTTATTTGGGAGGCAAGGCAGACAAGCAGAGCTAGAATAGGACCACACAAGTTTTCCCTAAAGAACAAGGAAAGAACCACAGTGATTACTAAGTGGTACTGAAGCTGAGGCCCTCCCTACTCAATCTGAGTTAAATCTAAGGCTGCTTGCTGTTACAAAGAGGAAAAACATCCCTGCATGTCTCATGATGGACAAGCTGAAGCCCTGACCTCTGATGGCTTTCTCTACTCATGTAAGAGGAGCTGCTCCGGATTTCTCATCCAAAGCAGAGGGGTCTGTGCCCGTGATTAACCTGTGTGGTTCCCTGCACAGAGACACTGCTATGCAGCGATGACTGAGGCTATTTTGCACCAGATGACTGAACCCTTCTCAGCAGGATGTAGGTAAGACAGTAAGAGAAAGATCTGAAAACACAATTACAGAAATGTTCCCAATGTCAACACGTATTTTCAAAGGTAGTGGCATCCTTGTGGAGTCATACAGGGAACAAACACTGAATCAGCACTAATACAGCTTATGAAAACTCAGGTTATTGCTAGCAGGTGATGAAACTATCCTTATCAGGCATGAGCAGGAGCTAAGAAACAGCTCCCATTTATGACAGCCCTTATCAATATACTGAAGAGATCAAGCTCTTCCATCCTTCTGATTTTTGCTGAGAAACTTTTGAACTGCTCACTTAAAATCGTGGTGTCTGTTCAACTTCAGACAGGTGAAGTCTTAGTAAAAATACATCAACATTTCAGTGATAAAGATAAACTTTCTTTTGTGCTGCAAAATTTAAACTGAGAGATTAAAAGAAGCTGTTTCCTTTTTTTTTTTTCAGTCATCTGGCCAATTTGTCTTTTCTCTCTTACTTTCCAAGCTTGACCAACCTCCACAGGGAGCAAAAGGTGCTATGGAATGCTTTACTTTTTGGAGCTTGAAGAATCAGATCATGAGCTTCTGGTGTGATCCAAAGTAAGGCAAAGATAATAAGAGTCTTCCCACTGGCTTCAGGGAACACTAGATCAAGCTTTAAATTCTTACAGCCAAGGATGATGGTGTTATATTCACATCTGATGCTTCAGGTTGCAAAAGATCACAACTTATTTTTGAGATCTACAGAAATTAGGCTTTCTGCATACGTAGTATCCAGTCTTGGTGTGGGCTACATTTTCAGCTGTTCAAGTGGAAACAGATGCTGTGCTTCAGAAGCTGAAATAGATGCTAATTTAAGACATTGCCACTGTTTATTGTGTTTCTGAGAGGGTAAAGGCAACAGGGACATCCATTTGTACCAGTGATCCCAGGAGTCAGACAAACATGAGGCAGTCTCTGAGTTCTTGCTGCTAATTAGAAAATTAGATACCATATGCATTCAAATCTCTAATAATACCAAGTGATTTTTCACTATTTATCAAATGAGACAGTTTAAAACAAATGAACTAGCTAAATGGAAAAGGAGAGAAAAGTGCCTGCAAGTTAGTTTTCTTTTGTTTTTCAAAAAAAGTGTCCCTGACATGTTAGCAAAGGGAAAAGGACAGTACACAGACTCATGATTCTGCTGTAGTCAGCAACATCTAAAAGAAGAAGGCAGTTTGGCTAAAATTTTGAGCCTGTTATATTTATACAGCAGCATGTGGGACAGTGTATTTTATTTGACTTTCCATTGCAGCTGTTGCAATCGGTCTTTGTGAAGCCTAGAGGTAGGTATAAAAATAATATTTAACATTATTTGCAGGTCGCTCATGCACTAAGTAAAATCCACCAGAGTTCTGTTTCTCCTATTTTAAAGTATAATAACTCACCTGCACATTTTGAACAAAGAAAAGCTTTATAAGGCACCTGCCAGTTGTCATGGAATCACATACTATCGTTTTAAATAGCATATTGCTCCTAGGCACAAGCAGCAATGATCATAAATTACATACAGGTTGGAAGAAATGGTACTGTCATTGGTGAGATAAGTATGATCCACATTTTTAGGAGTATATGCTCTTCCTGTTCAGACTGAAGCTTTTTTGAGCCATTTTAAAATTTTTTTCCCTTATAAAGAAAGGAAATAGGTACTTTAAGTATATTTTTTTCTCTTTTTTTCCTACAGAAAAAATAAAAGCAGAGGCATTTTTATGAGTGGTTCAGTGTGTTGACATCATAAACATCTTTCTGTATCACACACATTTATAGGTCTTGGGTTTTAAGGTTGCAGAGAATCCTAGCAAACATAAAACATCTTTTAAGCCTCCCACAAGAAAAATCATTCAAAATGAGCCTATGGGGAAGTGGTAGCCAAATGTTCACGTCCTAAAAATTTGCGACATCATGTAAAAGAACCTGCCTCAAGAGTATTTAAGAATACTCAGCTGAGTATCTCAGTGTTTTAGTAGAATTAATGAAATGCCATATGTTCATAAGGAAAAATAGGTTATTTCAAAATCTGTAGTGGTACTAATAACCTACCTGTAGATGAGAGTAATGCATATGGATTTAAAGAATGCTGTCATCCGATCTGTTGTCTCTCCCTTTTCTACCCGAGCAACAAACAGTGTGTGAAAGCAAACTGAGAAGTATATTTTTGGTGTATTGAGCATAAGAAGTGAATATATCTTGCAAAATTAAAGGGGTTTTTTGGTGTATATATATAATGTGTAATAGAAATTATGTTTAGATACATCTTTTANCTAATTAGATATTTTATTTCTTAATTCTTTCTTGTAGAGATGGTTAGAAAACTTCCATAGAAATATTTTATAATGCAAGGCAATAATCCCTAATACTTATTGGTAGCATAAGAATTTGTTAGCTATACCCAGAACCATCTGCCATATTTAGCAAACCTTTAAAATAGGCAGTAGAAGAGACAAGGTGTTCCTTTTGGAAGACTCAGAAATTCATTACACAATTTTTCTTAACAACAACCTATAAAATCAAATACTTGTATCCTTGAGGTCTTGATAGTAAGCAGAAGCAGTGTAAGCATTCTTATAGAAGTTGAACAGTATATTATTCAGTTCACTGGACTTACTTGAACTTGGAAGATATATTACTGGGAGTATATTGAAATAACTGAGACCTGATTTTGATGTAAATGATGCCATTTCCTCAAGCAGTGCAAATGGCTACTCACGATTCACAACAAAGTAGCTTAGAGAAGAGATACACCTCACTGAGATTCCACATTTTAGTCTCTTTTCTTTGTCAACTTTATTTTAAAAATGTAGAAGGTAGAAACCAATAGCTTCTACGGGATATTTTAATTTGACAAAAGGGCAAAACTGTTGCTTCTTTCTGCCCATTTCTTTTGCAGGTGCAATGAATAGGTACATTTGGCCAGCTAATGCACTATTATTTGGCTCACAGCATTGATCCACAGTGTCTCTGTTAGCTGAAAAAGAGAAGGAACCTGTGTCATTCAGGAGTCTTAAGAAAATACTATTCCTCAGAAATGGCTTAAGTCTTGATTCTTTACAGGGCTGCTAGTTTTTTTACTGCTTTTCAGATCCTTATGTTAAGTGTAGCTGCCTAGAGTGAAACATTTCCACTCTGTTCATGGATGGCTAGGTAGCCCACAAAAAAATTGTGAGAGAATGGGGAACAAATTAAAGGGAATCCTGCTAGACATAAAGCATGTTCAGCTTTGTTACCTGAGAGACATTTCTGTTAAAGGAAACATAAAAGAAGCGTAGAAAGATTTCTTATTGCAATAGCACAAGGAAGTTCACAGCAGCTACCTTTGCTTAAATGCATCTGCCATAGGTGATCACAGCCATCAGCACTTAGTCCAAAAACTATAGCCTGAAACTAAAACCAAGGGTCATCTCTCATCTTTAAAAAAGACAAAGCTGTTTCAGAATCTTCTTTATGCAAGCCCTGCACAAGCCCTCAGTGACATAAGCATGCTTGCCAAGCACTGAAATCATAGGAACAGTCAAATCAGGAGCCAGCAGAGCAGGATGTACCAAAAAAACACAGAGCACTACCATGCAATTCTTATAGCTCTGCCTTGGGTGATGATTACTGGAATGAACAAGTCCAAGTGTTGGATTCTGTGTGCATTTCTGTGTCCTGCAGTTGAAGAAGGCCTCTGAATGCATCCAGAGGAGGGCAACAAAGCTG
>VZTT01021714.1:3501-21395 GCA_013400855.1 Buphagus erythrorhynchus
ATCCAAAAAATATATAAAAAAAAACACTAAAAAAAAAAAAAAAAAAAAAAAAAAAAAAGATATCAATAGCATTTCGCATAGTTATATAGATTACAGCTATGCAATTAAGAGTGAGAAATACAATACAACAGTAATGCTATATAAATGCATATCAGCATGTGGCAAAAGAATAAAATAAAATCCTTTAACTATTCTATTCCTTCTGGAAAAAGATCATTAAATAAATCCATTTAGCATAGTGAAAGGTGTATTTACAAACTTGTGACACCAACTCCTAAATACACGCAGTACTCAGGTGCGGTATTTATTCTCCAGGAAAGGTATTTTACTGTTACGTTGTTGTATATGCCCATAAAATAGATGGGAAGATGTTGAAAAGGAAGTTTGTTACCACACAGAATTATGTGGCCTTTGATAAGAGCTTCCACAGAAAGAAATAAAACTTTTATGAAAGTTGTATTTTGAAATATTCTGGCAGAGAAAAAAATGCAGCCACCTCTTCAAAACTGCAAGGACACACCTCTTTTCTTGCATTTGACTGTATCTTGTTAGACTTTAGGTTCATATAGGTGTTCCTACCATATAGACTAATGCAGCAACCTATGGGGAATTATTTGAAATTAATCCAAAAGATGTATTCACCTGGGAAGTGTTGTTCCATTGACATTGCTGTCTCGAAAATTCTTTTCATATTGGGGCAATTCAACAAAGTCTGAGAGCCACTGAAGAGTGTCCTCTTGAGTCCAGTTATGAACTGAAAGAAAATCAATTACCTTAGGTTTTTAGTAAAAATCAGCAGCTTAGAAGACAAGCAATAGAAAAGCAGGTTACAATAACCAAAAGAGTTTAGCCAAATATAATTCCAGAAAAATTAGCATTACCAAGGTGTTTCTGGCATTTTGCCTTTTTCATTACATGCCCCCCATGAAAAATTAGGCAAACTATAAATAAACAAGCATGGAACCAATGGAAGTATTTCTTTATTAAAACTTTCACAGAACAATTTAGTTTTCTGCTTTAGTTTAAACCAGGACAGCATCTTGTGACTTTCAGCTACTTAACCCGATTCCAGCCTCAACCCCTTTGTCCTAGCTACCCTTGCAGAACTAAACACACATCAGCTGGTGCTGTAACCATTTGAGGCAATGTACCAAGATCTTTCCCAGGATGATGCCTTAAGAACTTGATTTGACAACAATTTTCTTAGAGACTTGTGCCTACTACCCACAAAATGGGAGCTGACAAGAGGAGACTGAAAGAAAACACCAAAAGACAAAAGAAATTTAACAAGAAAACTATTAAATTTCTCTCAAACATGCCCAAGAAAAGTGGAATTACATGCAAAAGTACTCTAAGAAAAATTACTTCAAATATGTAGAGAATAATTAACAAGTTTCCTTAATAACAGCAACACTCTACATAAACATTCATGCCTAAAAATGTGCTAAGAAAATACTACCCACAGATATTACAAAAAAAAAAAAAATCACATTTCTGTCCCTTACAGACCAGCTGCTACAGTTTACAGCTTCCCACTGACAAAATTGAAGGGAAATTGTTCGCTCCATTTATGAGTCTGCAAAAGTCTGCATATGAAAGAAGCAGGGACAGCCTCCTTCTGGACAGACATGTATTCACATGAAAAACTGGGTGTTTTTTTAACATTTCTCTATCTAGAACTACTTGCATATGACAGTGCTGGGCAGAGATTATCACTAGGACACATTCTCAGTGGTGACTTTTGTAAATAATCCTTTAGAAAGCACTGCTGAAAGCTTGACAGGTAAAGCTGCAGGCAATGGAAATTTTTATGAGTTCAAATTCATATTTCAGCTCACACTGTAACTGAAATAAGGACTTCTAGGTCTCTTGTCTACACTAGCACAGCTGCAAAATAAGCTTTAACATTTTAGATTATTATCATTCCAGATAGGCAGAGACAGAACTCATTTCACAGACTCACTCATGGCTTCAAGAAACAAACTCACAGTGCAAACCTCTTGTTATCTACCCATATGAATGGCTACACAACCTTCCCAGTATGCTGTCCCATTTCTTTCTCTTCTTGTGAGCTACAATCAAGTACTGATTTGAAACAGACTCAGTTTTGTCATATTACTCTAAGATTTTATGCTAAATATCTGGGCTCCATTTATAAACAGATGGTGTTCCCATTGCAAAGATTCTTAAATGTTTTGTGAATAATAAGCAATCAGATTTACAAATCAAAGTCATTTGACTGGCCATTACAAGTCTCAAGAGAGTGGTAAAATCATCCAGAAAAATATCACCTTAACTGCATTCTAGAAATATGTTCATAGACTGATCCAAAGTAACAGCATTGTTTTGTTGTGACATGAGAAAAAAACACCTGAAATAGCCACTACACACTACAGACTATTACTGACAGTACAGAACACTCAATTTCAGAAGCCACACAACTGATTGAGTTTTAAAGTTGGGGGGAAGGGTTAAAAATACCACTGAGACTTTTCACTTCTACTGCTGAAAGAATTTTGTAGACACTCTGCCGAATTTTACATAAATTTATAGGTTTCTATAATCCAGTAGTAACATTAAACATATTATCCTGAAAGAAATGAAGTACATATTTAAGTGATTTACCATGGAGCAAATCACATCTGTTGCACTGCTTAGACTGGCGTGATGTTTTCTTCATAGATTATCAAGGAAATTTTCCCAAACAAATCAGTTATCTTCTGGAAAAAGCACTTTATTATTCATTATCTATCTGTATCAGATACCTCAACTAGTACAGAAACTGCAAAAAGAAGCAACCACAGTCTGTCCTAAACTAGAACTGAAACCTGGACTTTCTCTACTCTAAAACTGTTATTCATTTATTAAAAAATAATAAAGTTTGTTACCTTTGAATAGCTGAAAGACTCTGTAGTACAAGTATAAATACTGCTTAGTTAGGAAACAGTCAAAGAATATCATACAACAAGTATATACTGGCATTTACATTTAAAGAACAGTAACACACAGTAACAGAGGTCAGAAGACTTTCAGAGAGGAGCATCTTCTATGTTTTAAACAGCTATGATGGTTCATAGGCACTCCTCTAAATAGAGCATTCTGTAGAATTAGATTATGAGATTTTAAAAATTCAAAGGTCACAAAAAGCACATTCTAACTAAATTAAATTAAATTATAGTCTTGTTTTGTACCAAAGGAGTCCTTTAAGCTGAGTGGCAACACAGCAACAATAGGCTAGGTGCTGATTCAAGCTGTGATATAACTCCTTGCATGCAGGTAAAACGTGTAACAGCCTTGAACTTCCTTTAATTTGCACCTGCCTAGACTGTGCCTTAAGGATTCTGCAGCAGGCAGGGACTTCAAAAACCTGCCCAGTGCCAGAAATATTAAAAAGCAATATTCTGAAGCCCCCTCTTTTATTAGGCATTTTTCAGAGCTTTAAATGCAGCCAACCCTCAGTGCCTAAAATCCTTCTCAATCAATTATTTAAAAGCAACCTCTATTTTCCTTAACCCTAAAAGGAGACACTAAACAGCAATGACATTGTTTTGCTTTCTTCCCTCAAATCTTATCTGTCCTGCACCACCAATATGTTAAACAAAGAACACCTTTAATCTATTTGACAAATATTTAAGACAAGCATTCACATAAAGCAAGCTTCATGGCAAAGAATGGGCAAATTCTAATCAGCAACTACTCAGCAGTAGATCAAGAAGATGTTTCTGTATATATTGTCAAGAGCACTAGAGTTTGTAATTCTCACACAGATACCTCAACAGATTGTTTAAAAGTCTCAAATTACTGATGCTGTCATTTACACTGCCTTCCATCCTCTCGTTTAATGTTGTCAAATTGCTATAAATTAGTGGCACATAAGAAACAAATAAATCAAAAATTCCTAAAACATATAGAAAGGAATGCCAATATTTTGCATGTTATCGAAAACCAAATTAAAGTAGTTCATTTTATGAGGGGCTTCATGCTTTCTAGCAGACCACTATTAACACTGCTCAGGAGTCTCATTCTAAAGGTCTCCCCGTGGTACAAATTTAGTTCTCTCAGCAGGATACACAAATAAAGCCATTATAAACAGACACAATGAGATGAGACATTCCTCTCCAAGTCTTTTGAGTCTTACTCATCCTGCTCACTACATTCAAGAAAATTGGAATAAAGATATATACACAACAGACAAACTATACTTCTAGAATCACTATAGCCTAAATTTTTGAAGCATTACTCATGACTTAGACCAACAGTTTTGAGGACACAATTTTTTCTGATAATTTAGTTGCAAAACTTTCAAGGAACAGGATCTTCAGGGAGTATGTATTTAAAGAATATTTGAAGAGATGAGGCCAAAAGTTACTGGTTAAAACAGATATTTACTACATACCAAACACTTCATGCATTACCTCAGAGTGCACTTAAGTGACTTCCTGCACTAGCAGGATGAACAAATGCCATATTCCTGGTTTCATTCCCCTCCTGTTCTTACTTTCAGTTGTTTGGCCCATACCAAGTTTTAGTCTCTATGCTCACCATTAGAACATGTCATGGCTTAGGAATGGTATTCTCAAATTTAGTAGTCCTTCTAAAAACATGTGTGTGGTTTCCCCTCCCCCTCCAATTGGAGGCACAAAGGGTAAAGATCACAGGTTGAGATAGGAACAATTTACTGGAAACAGCAAAGATATAAGAAAATGAACAATAATAGCAACAATACAATAACAAAAGGTATAAGAAAAATAAACTACTCACATGGAAAGTCCCTGACAATAAACAAATACCATATCGGTCTGTTCCCCATGTTTCTCGACCAGAATGAACACGGAAGAGAGAGAGACTCCCACTCCTAGGCTCCCAGCAACGATGTGAGGTGGTATAGGATAACACTCAGCCTTAGCTATGGCCCCTCCTGACTACTGCTGAAAATTAATCCTGTCCTGGCCACAACCAGGACAGCACAACTTCGGAATCAGTGGTGGGATGGGGAAGGGGGTGAGGAAGTTAGGTATTTTTCTCCTAACAACTCTAACATTACAGATCTCTTTTTTAACCACTATATCTTTGGACGTATTTGGCAATGAACATTGTACTGTTGATTAAATACTGTCCTTTGATACTTGGAATAGTTGGCTCAACTTACTTATTTCATTTAAACCAAGGTGAGGGAGGGCTGGTGGTGTTGGGTAGTCAGTACATTTTACTGTATCCCAAGTTAAAGAAGATTTTCAAAAATGCTTTGGACTAAGAATTCTAGATCTTTGTAGCTCAAATAAAATTTAAATCAAAGTGAAAGTGCGTTGAATTTTCCACTTAATACTATATAAAAAGTATTTTAAAATACCTTGAGAGAAACCCTTAGGATTTTTTAAAATAAAAACATGCTAATCTGGAGTTCAGCACTTGCACCAGTCACCTCAAAAAATTAGAACCTCATGTAAGCTATCTTAGTTTACTCACAATACACAAAACACATGAAGAGGAAATTACCTCTAGCTGGACTAAATGAGTTCTTAGTCAGGTTTATGTGTGCCTATAAATAACAGTGTCAAAACAGATTGATGAAGATGCTTCAATCTTCAGAGGTCATTTATTCACTACTCTATACCTGGTGGAAAAATTGTTGAATTATAACTATGTCAATAGCTACAATCATTTTCAGCTATACTTCTTTACCTACCTTCAGACGTTTTCCAGCGTTTCCACAGATCCTCAATGGTGATATGCTTGTCTTCTCTGTGCAGGTGACTGTGTTTATTTGAGGCATCCTTGTATTGCATATCTTCCCTTAGAAACTGAAGAAAAGGGAAAAACATCACCTTAAATGTCTAAATAACAATTTCTGAAGAGAAAATACACAGAAATCAGGTCAAGTCTTTCTTATCTCTTCCCCATGCAAGCAGCAGAGAATTGATCTGAGTTTTCTACAACAAAGACTCAGAAAGTAAGTTAAACACTCTTACAAGATTTTTCACAATAATAAAATCCTAGAAAAACTGCTGATGCAGTTGCTAGCATACTGTTTAACATTATTAGTATGCCTCAGATTTGTAGTGATTGCAGGAACACACCACACAGTCATATTGTACATTTCTCTATTCCGACAACATTTAACCAACTTCCCCTCCTTGAAAATAAGACCAAGTGAGATCTGAAAGTGTGCCAGTCATTTTTGGATGAGTAATGCCTGAATCCTGCCATACCAGTTAAATGCAACTGCCTGAGGGATGAGTGTAAGCTGTTTACTAAGTAGCATTAAAGTCTTTTGATTAGACAACAAAAATTTGACTTCATCAAATTAAAAAACAGAAGTCATCTGAGGGCCAATTTTCTGCTTGCTAATCATTCCTCAGTGGTTACACTCCAAGCACAGAAGCATTACATAAAGCTGCTTCATTTTCAGTAATTAATAGGAAGCCTTTTAGCAAACATTATAAAAAAGAAGATCATGGAATCATGACATACAGAGTGGGTGGTGAGGCACTGGCACAGGTTGCACAGAGAAGCTGTAAATGCCCTATCCCTGGCAGCATTCAAGGACAGGTTGGATGGGGCTCTGAGCAACCTGATCTAGTGGAACATGTCCCTGCCTACAACAGAGAAGTTGGAACTAAATTATGTTTAAGGTCTCTTCCAACCCAAACCATTCCATGATTCTATGATAAAATTTTATGATAGCAGTGTTGTTTCACAAGTATTCCACAAGTCACTACAAACGGTTCTCCAAATACATACACAAGAAAAGCCATAGAACTGTAAAATAAATTCTATTTTTTTATTTCATAAAGGCCTAGAAAAGTTGGTATATTGGTTGGCAAATGACCTCCCATTAATAGTGAAAACCTTTCATAAGCATCAGTCCCTGAGAGCATTGTATGAACAGTCTCTGTGGATGAAGACCTAAGTAATAGTATCTGAAAACTAGTATCTGGTACTAACAGTGCCAGAAAACTAACCCACCTTCCACTGTAGATAGCTTGTTTTCTTCAGTTTGTGAAGGATAAAGCAGCTCAAACAAAACCAGCTACAGATAGTCACGACAGCTAAGTCAAAAAACAGCCTTTTATATGGCTGATCATATGTTACCACCACTTCAAGAGAGGTGAGGAAGAAAGCCAAACTAGTGATGCACTGCAGAAGAGCTTAATTCTTAAAATTCAGTCCAGGTAATAATTTAAAGTGCAGAGCAACCTGCAAAGGGTCCATTTCTAACAAAACCAGAGATTATACCATTCAGAAACTGCAGGAGATACTGAAAAGTAGCCAACATTAAACAGTAATATTAAGTCTTAATAAAAAGAAACAGAATACAAGAGCAGAAATATGCAAGCAAAACTAACACTTACCAATTCTCCCTAACTAAAATCTTTTTACTAGAATTTAAGACTATGAATGGATTCAAGTTTCTCCTTGATGGACTTGGGACAAAATACTAGATGTCCTCCTTAAATAAACCACATAGCCAACACAGTATCCAAACATTGATTGGATGTAAATCCTCTCATATGTATCTATTACTGGAAAACTTAGATTGTCCAACATTAGCTTCATAAAGCCTTTTGACTCCTAAAGTAGCTCAATTTAGCCCATACAAACTGCATAAGCATTTTTAACTCCTCTTCCCCATGTGTCTAAGAATGGCATAAATTGAGATATATAAATATATATATGCACACACATGCATATACATGAGAAATATACGAGAAACTTATGAAACATATGAGAACTGAAAATAGCAGCCTGTTGGGGCAAATGCAATTACAGAACTTCTGAAAAACCATGGATCAGCAACAGTAAAAAGGTTTAATAAGCACAGGAATGTACACTGTAACTGTATGCAAAAGTAAAAATATCTGTTGCATATTCCATCGTCCAAGTGGGAACTCTGAATACTTCCCATCTTGGCAATAAGTTGGCATGATGCTGGCAAATGCTACAATTGTCATGCAACATTCAGTGAAAGATGGATTGTCTTGTTCATTCCCACTCCATGTTTATTAAAGGCTAAACTGAAGAGCAGAACTAAACAATAAGAAAACAAACAAAATAATTTTCTTATCCACTAATGTCCCTAAGACCTTCCAGATTACAGTACAGTCTTACAGATGGAACAGCAGGAAAGAACTGGTGTTTTCCCACCTTACCTTTTCCCTCCAGACTGCAAGTATCTACTGTCAACTGACACCCTCAGTAGGTCTTTCAGGAACTTGCAAAAAACATACTAAAAATACAGCAAAAACATGTATTATATGTCCCTCTCTGTAAAGATGACCTCTTTTCACATGGGGGTTAAGGTAAATGCTAATGCTCATTCTTCAGCTTTCTAGTGACTGACGTTGCACTGTCCTTGGAGACTCCAAATGGCAGGCATGGACTTTTTTTTGCAAAACAAGTGTAGGGTGATCAGGTTGCTGAAGAGGGACAGAATATGTTGTATATACAAGTCTGGGCCAATTTTGTGTTTTCTCAGCTAAAACTCAGATCATTTATGTTTGTACAAACTTGCGACCTTTACTGATAGCTATCAGTAAAGGCTGCAAAATATCGAAGGATGAGAACTTTTGTTCAGTTACAGGTGCTGTCAAGGAAAATCTGAATTGCTGTTAACAATACTACTGACATTGTCAGAAGTAAAGAAGAGAAGGAAGATACCAACTGAACGCCAAAAGCTCCAAGGAGTGACACCGGTCCCCATCCTACCAGGCCCTCCCCGCAGTAGCGCACCCCGAGCCAGCAGCGGGAGCGGCGCGGGCTCCTCCTGCAGCTCCGCCGCGCCGCCCGCAGAGGGCGCAGCGAGCCCCGCTCACGGCAGCACGGGAACGGGACCCGAGCGCCTCCCCGGGAACGGGCACCCGAGCGCTTCCCCGGGAACGGGCACCCGAGCGCCGCCCCGGGAACGGGCACCCGAGCGCCGCCCCGGGAACGGGCACCCGAGCGCCTCCCCGGGAACGGGCACCCGAGCGCCGCCCCGGGATTTCCCGGGAGCGGGAAAGGCTGAGTGCACCTGGGTCACACCGACACACCGACCGGAATATTTGACTATGTCCTTTTTTAAAAGGGAGTGTCCACACACAAACCGGAAAGCAGCTTGCAGTTTGGAACCCGGACAGCTACTCCTCGGGGCAGAGACAGTAAATCTATGAGAACTTCCAAGTGAAAAGCCCCTCTCCTGTTCTGTCCTACCCGTATTGCTCTCAGATCCTGTGAAAATAACCACGATGATTTCCTCAAAGAGGTTCTCTGACACCGCAAGGTCACAACACTGAAGTTACAGTGCATGTATCTGGAAAGAGGTCATCGTGTTTCAAAGAATAAGTGCATTCACTAACTCGTTCACTAAGAGGTATATAGCAACATCAAACATCGTTCTTTTGCATAAAAGATCTTTGTTTCAAAAGTGGCCTAATATGGAAGTGCTTCTTTAAGAAAAAGAACTGAGACCTAAATTGAAGATAGACAGAAACAGAACAACTCTAGTTAAAAAGAGGATTTTGCTGTTCCTTGTCATGGCAGCTAATCTCTCTTCTGTTGCTCTGGTCATTAAGTATACAAAGAAAAGGTTAGAAAAATAACTCTAAATAGGGAGGTTAAAAGAATAAGCTCTAAGAAAAACATATCTAAGTATTATCTTAGCCAACATAATTACTCAGGAAGGAGAAGTCCTTTTAAGACTACAAAGTTGAAACCAAGAAAGCAGAAGATAAATTACCTAAAAACTCTGTATGAAGCAAAAATAACCATTTGTCAAAGCAGTTACTTCAAAAACAAGTACAGAATTAAAAAAACACCACACCTAGACTTGAAACTAGAGTTTTGATCCCAGAAGTACTATAACAGCTGCACCTCTACAAAGATTGACATCCCAAAGTGCGCGGTTCAGCACTGTAATAACTCCAAAGGAAACTTTCTTCTGCCTGGAGAGGACAGGACCTGTGGAGCCCTGGAGAAGTCCCAGGATCAAGTACCCAACCACTTTCCTTCCTCTTCAGAAAGCCTTTTGTACTGTAACCTTCATCAAAATCCAGTCAACTAATAAGCAAAGACCAATCTGAAGCAAGACCACCCAAAAAAAGTAAAAAAAAAAAGAAAAAACGGAAAAAAAAAGGAAAAAGTTAAAATATCAATGCTGCAAGACACACGTGCAGGGCAAACAAGCAATTGCATACTTTGAAGAATGCCACTGGAAAAGTAAAATTAACCACACTCACTAACTGCAGCAGGAAGCACTCTTATGCTGTTTATATTTTGCTGTGGGTAAAGGCTCAAGTTTATGATTTTCAGTTTTATCAACTTAAAATAGACCCTCTAACTGACAAGTTTACTTTAAGAGCAATTGTAACATTTCCTGGCCAGGTATTAGTCTCACCCTTGAGCATCTATTCCTCAAACAGTGTTATTTCCTTTGGGTTTATTCCTTCAAAGGGAAACCCTGCAA
The DNA here is from genome assembly GCA_013400855.1 of Buphagus erythrorhynchus. Taxonomy (NCBI): domain Eukaryota; kingdom Metazoa; phylum Chordata; class Aves; order Passeriformes; family Sturnidae; genus Buphagus; species Buphagus erythrorhynchus. Next base: position 13,943 of record VZTT01021714.1, read on the forward strand.
AAGTTACAACTTCAGCCTTTTAGTACATTTCCTCATATCTATTTGCTACAAGATTCGTTGCAGCTATTGCAATGTCACACACACTGACTAAATTATAACAGCAGATGTGCTTTTAAAAGGCAACATACTGTGATTCAGTTATGACTACCTACCCTACAGAAATGGCTTCTAAAGATGCTACAAAGTAAAATTTAAAAAAAAAAACAACATATTTAATAATACTAATAATTAATAATAAAACATGACTATAAAAATGTAGGACACAACCAGGAAAATGTTACCAAGTATATCTCAAGCAACCTAAGCATTCAAAACCTATGAAAAAGCTACTGCAGCTCAAAACAAAACTGTAGCTGTCTACTGCAAAGTAAACTTTGCAACCTCTGCACAGCCACGACAGAATTTCCAAGGGATCATTTCATTGTAGCAGGACTAAATAAAGAGGTGCAGACAGCTTCATATTAGTTTAAGCACGTCCAAGGAGGCAAGGCATGAGGTAGGTCTAGTCCAAACCACGTTGGAACAGGTTTTATGCAACTGTACCCACGATAACTCGTGCTGCCTCTCTATAGGGCTTCTTTGCACAGAAGCTGTGAACTAACACCACCAGTGTTTTCACACAAGACCTGGCTCCTTATCCTGCTCTGCAGAAACAAATTGTCTAGACACGTTCAGAGCCGCTTACAAAACTTCAGGAGACTAAAACACACTCTGCCTGGGGACAAATACATTAGCAGTTGAATGCAAAAAATTAATTCAAAAAAGACCTCTATTAAGAGAACCACAACAAATTAAGAAATTCAAAGTAACCCAATAGCTTTGAGGGCAAAGGTTTGCTGCACTGGTTAGGAAGTTCAAAATCCTTGTTTGAAAGATCAATGTTTGTAACAGAATGTCTTGCACAGTGAGACGTAAAACACTCAGGAGCCATCCCAGGGTCATGAAAAAACATTATGTCTTCAGTTTCTGAGCCACTGCAGCATGTATTTTTCCACGTGCAGAATTTTGTCTAAACAGCTGACACCAAAATATTAAGTTGTTTGCAGAAATACGAACTCCAGTTTAAGGACTTTTATTACATAAGTGAGAAGGACAAAACCAAAATACTAAGGGAACTTGAAAGGACATTTAACATCTTGCTGAGAGTATATTTTTAGAGAACAAAATGGAGCCTATGCCTGTCAAACTTACTACAAGCAAAGTGCTACAATAGTATTACCATTCCAGACCATGCTAGCTACTTTTCCTGCTTTAATCGCTCTATGGAAGAGAATCATCTTCCCTGGTTTAGGCCACAAAAGTTAGATTCTATTTGATTCTTGCCTCCAGACAACATTTTTAAGTCAGTCACTTTGGCATATCATCTCTGAGGTTCCAGCTTCTTTGACCATCCTGCTAAAAGCTATTCTCTGATGCTCTCAATGCTGCAGTCTTTTCTTCTCCTTACAGTACTTGTCTTTTTTTTTAATTATTTTTTGGGGGGAAAGGTGCGGGACAGGGTGTTGAAGGTTTTCTGTGGGATTTGTTCAGGTTGTGGTTTTTTTATAAAGTAATAATTTCAGGTAATTCATTAAAAAAACTTGAGCAAAATACGAAGTTATCTATCCAGAAATCCCATGCAAAACTGTACATTTGTACCTTTAGCTTGGTGAGACATTAGACACACAGCAACATACTAATACTTCAAAAACATCAACTTATTCTAGTACTGCAGATAGATTCCTTGAGGAAATGACTTTACATAGGATCTACTTAGGGAAATTCTTTTGAAACAGGAAAAACCTATGTAAATAGTGAATATATGATAAGTCTGTTTTATTGCTCGTGTCTCATCATTAAAACAAAACACGTTCCCATGGTGCAGCAGATGCTTCCTGAGGCAGATAGCCTCCCACAGCACATGACTAAAACCTCAGTTCTCCCTTTCATTTACCCATTTACAGCGTACCTCTTGAAACTAGCTTAAACAATTGCAATCCTTGACATATAAAGCAATATCAGCAGCTAGGTCTGATAGGAAAATTCATGTTAGCATGCCCTCATAATAAGTATAGAGGACTTTTTCCTTTTCTGTGCTGCATACCAAATAATAAGGAAAAAGTAACTACTCCATGCTCAGACTAGAGCCCCTCTAACTTCCTTAGAAGACTTTAACAAATTCCCTTATGTTTTGCTGACTTTAAACCCCATGCTAAAAATTTATATCAGGTTTCCTTACATCAGCTTTATCAAGGTCAAATACAAGTTTCTTTCCAGTCCAAAGTACATCCAAAGGTCTCCCAGTATCAGACAATTTTTGAGGAAGTAAGAAATATCTTCATTCAAATTTTCTAATATCCTAGAAAAACTCCTTTACAGAATGGTTTTAGGCGTGCCTTCATTTTACAGAGGAAAAACAAGCTATAACCTAAAACAGGGCATGAAAACATTAGGAAAAACAAACTGCATGCAGATGAAATGTCTGGAATCACTGTTGGGAGTTAACTGGATTAGCAAATTAAAATAGTTAAAATAAATAGTTCAACATCTTTAGCTTTCTTTACCTTCCTGTCTCAAAATAGCTTATTTACAAGAACTTCCTTCCTTGGTGTAAATACACCCTTGTAACACTGTTGTAGTTCTGGTGAAACAGCAGAAAGTTATTCTACTTTGTCACATTCTTCCTGCCAAGTAAAAAGCTAATGAACATCTAATCAACATACTCAATATGCTGCTCTTCAGGAGTCTTGCAAGTAAAGTCCATGCAGCATAAAACAGAAAATCCATTCCCTGCTGTTAAGTAAAATCCCTGTATTTCATGTAAGCTTTACTTCTAATAAAGTGGGTTTTTTAATTATCAGTCCTCATTCTTAATCAAGATAAGTAGCATTACCCACTGTGACAGAACAAAAAAAAAATCTGGTTCTGAAATATAATTAGGACATATTTAGTACATATTCAGACCTACTGTAATCAGGTAACTATGTAACTATGTTGTGTGAATGTAGATCTTTTAAGATAATGGTAAAGATTTAGTAAAAGCACTACAAGAAAAACAGAGGTTACTAGCTGAACTCACAATTAAACTGCATTTCTCATTAATTTCAGGTTTGCATTTAATGTCTTAGAAGAAAGCACTCTATGCAAATACATACTCATCACTGATTTGCATGGAAATTATATGTAGAAAAGTGCTACTTTGCAGGGAGTGGGTTATTAAATATTTCTTCAATAATTAAAAATGAACTAGCAGAAACAAGGGCTAAAATTAAGTCATCTTATTTTATGCACAATGCGTAGTTTGAACATATAGTTTCACTCATCTCTAATTACCCCAGCTGAACAGCACGCCTCATCAACTATTATAATTTCAGCCATTTAAACAGGTTTTTAGGGTAGCTTCTGTTGCTTTCTCTGGAACAAGAAAAAACTTAAGGTCAGATATAAAGATGGTCCACTGGAAACCAGGGCAAATCTTCTGAATACTAATAAAATGTTTCCAATGTATAAATGTTTTCAATATTTTCTTTTAACTTTCTCAACTTCAATGTATAAAAAATGCAGTACAAGTCAAGAGAAACAATCAAAGTACTCAGAAGGTCCTCAGGAAGCTCACACTCCATCACTAATGTTTCAGTTTGCAGACTGAAACTGTGCCTGTTCCAAACATTCTGCAAGAACAAAGGCAGACTATATGCATTATTTTTGAAAAGTAATGGCAGTCAGGTAAAGTCCTTGGTGATTGGGAAAAAGGAAATATCCCTCCTATTGAAAAAGAGAAGAAATGCAGAACTGAGAAAATAAAGACCATTGAGCCTCACCTCTATGTTTTGGAAGATCATGGAGCAGATCCTGTCCAGCTGATCTGGTGGCCTTCTATGATGGGCTGACTGCAGTGGTTGATGAGGGAAGACCAAACAAATGTCACCTGCCTAGACCACTGAAAGGCCCTGGACACAGTGTCACATAACATCCTTATCCACAGACTGGAGAGAGACAGATTAGAAGGGTGGGTCATTTGATGGATAAGGAACTGCCTGAATGGACATAGCTGTCAATCATTCTATGTCCAGGTGGAGGCCAATGATGAGTGGTGCCCTTCAGGGCTCTCTCTTGGGACAGGGGCTCTTTGGTACCTTCATCAACAACACAGACAGGAGATCAAGTGCACTTCTCAGCAAGTTTGCAGATGACATCAAACTGAACAGCACAACTGAACTAAAAGAAGTAATGGATGTCATCCAGAGGGATCTGGACAAACATAAGAAGTGGGCCTATAAGAACCTCATGAAGACCAAGAGCAAGGTGTTGGCACTGCATTGGAGCAGACTGGGAGAAGTCATTGAGAGCAGCCCTACCAAGAAGGACTTGGAGGTGCTAGGGGATGAAAAGCTGAACATGAGCCAACAGTGTGCACTCACAGGCCAGAAAGTCAGCTGCATCCCAGGCTACATTCAAAGAGGACTGGCCAGCAAGTCATGTGAGGTGATTCTGCCCCTCTACTCCACTCTTGTAAGATCTCACCTGGAGTGTTGTCTCCAGGTCCTCAACACAAGAAAGACATTGACCTGTTGGAACAAGTCCAGCCAACCAAGATGATCAGAGCACTGGAGCACCTATCTTAAGACAGGCTGAGAGAGCTGGGCTGTTCAGCCTGCAGAAGGCTCCAGGAATATCTTATTGCAACCTTCAGTACATATAGGAGAGGTATAAGATAGAGGGAGGGCAAATTTTTACACAGGCAGATTGCAACAGGACAAGGGAGAATGGTTTTAAACTAAAACAGGAGAGATTTAGACTACACGTCAGGAACAAATTCTTTACTCAGAGGGTAGAGAGGCACTGGAACAGGTTGTGCAGAGACGTTGTAGATGATCCAACCCCTGGAAGAGTTCCAGGTCAGGTTGGATGGGGTTTGTTGATGCTGTTTGCACATAGGCACACAGAAAACTAAGTAGCATCACATTAAATTTAACAATGGTAATTCATAACAACTCATTCAGGGAGAACAATCTTCCCCTAGATGTAATAAAAAAGGATGATTAAATGGGGCTAGATTCTTCTCCCATTCATCTACCATGAGAATGGGTGTCAGAACCACATGACAATACACTCATTTTTAGGGGACATCTTCACTCCTCTTGGTTCTCAAGTATGTGCCTAACAATGGCCAGAAAGTAAAATAAGCAAGCACAACTAAACTACACAGACATTTCCATTCCTACCCAGTAAATCTGAGAATCCCAACTGTAAAGTTGAGAACATGCAAGGGCAAGTCCTCTGCCAGGACCACCAGGAGCCTACCTACCAAACTCATTCAAGCACAGTCACAAAAAACTTCCTTAGGTTGTAGGACTTAAATTACCATTAGTAAGCATGATATTCTTTGTATTTGCCTGTAAAATGTAAACCAAACCAGAAATCTTTCTTCTAGACTGCTCTCTGTAACAATTACTGTTTTACACTATGAAGTGCCTTCAACAGATCTAAGGTAAATAGGATAGCCCAGTGATGCTTTAACCATGAAAATTTTGAGTGAAGAAACCATAACATCAAGTAATGGATCACGTCACTGTCTTACTGCAAGCTGAACCTTTCATCTTTGCCCACCTCCTACACCAATCACAAAAGTAGCAGTTTTTATACATAGTCATACAAAACTTTCCTTTAGGTTAGAACAATGGACAGTAACATCCCATTTCAGACAAATACAGAAATTAGACTTTCCTTCCATATTTGTCTGAGGAAAGGGCTGAAATAAGAAGAATGCTAACAACTACTCAAGTGCTGAAAGATAAAGAGCAGCTATACAAAACAAACGGATGAAAAACACTTCATGTATGCACAAGTAAAGTTTTTTTGCTCCTACCTCATCACTTTCATCTACTTCGATACCACCATCTTTGTCATCATCCATTTGCTTATGGATCATGCGGAGAGCTTCCAGGCTGAATCGGTCCTCCTCAGTAAAGCACGGTGGGCTGAGTGAACTGCAGGGATCTAAAGTGAGGAGGAGAAAAAAAAAAATCTAAATAACACATCAGAAATGTTATTTACTTTCACTTCAGAATATAAAGCTCCCCAGCAAAATAAAGGGTTTAAAATTCTGTATTGTGTACATGTACTTCACTGCACATAATCACCAAGTCAAAGATACCAACTTTAACCATAAAATAGTACTTGTACAGAAAAGTGAAAGGCCTGTGTGTGCAAATCAAATCTTTTTTTATTCAGGAAGGAGCCCCAGAAAATAGGCTGGAATATTTTTGACTCTTCAATTTATTTCTTCCATCCCCGTAACTTACTATCTCCATTTTTTTTCTATCATCCACCTTTACTCAACGTCAGTGCAGCGGCAAATAAATCTACTGCATTTCCCAACCTCCTTTCTGAAAGTCTGAACGAAACAAAGAGCAGTGGAGGAAAAGGAATTGTCATATCATACAATCATAGTTTCATAAACAGAAAACAAAGCAATGGCAATCACACTGCAGATCAAATTCGAAATAGGTAGTACTACTGAACATAAAATACTCAAGCACTGCAAGAGCAGAAAGCACACTGCAAAGAAAATTCAGCTGATCGTAGTACACAATGTATTAGTCCTGTACACTCTGATCACAAACTGCAGTCACTGTAGAGCAGGATTCCAAGTCAAAAATAGTATATTTTCATTTGCATTCATTACTGAAGGCTCATGATGTGCACACATCTGATGGCTCAGCTTGCACCACATCAAATTGCTAAATCTGTGCTCTTTCCCTTCTACAAGGTACATGCCAAATGCTCCAAAATTCTACAAAGTATGATGAACAACCATCACAACAGTGGCCTTCTGCAGACCTTGGCATTAACTAATAGCAGCTATTACATTAATCCTGATGTACTGAACACCAGCAAAGAACAGAAGGTGGAGAAGGATACGGAAATGGTTTTTTCAAAGGTGGACTTTTATAGGGTAGGGAATTCCCACTGTAATAGCCATCATAAAAACGAATTTATAAGCTCCATAAACTGTTAAACTACATTTAAATCGCATCAATGCAAGTAAAAATTGAGGGAGCATATGAGTAATTCTTGCTTCTTCTATCAAAGAATTAAGCTTTCATGTTGCTATAGAATATATTAAAAGGCTCACTTACATAAGTAAAGGAAGCACATCTAGAAAAAGAGGAATCAAATGTTTTCAGAGAAAAAAATAATTTTTTGGTTTATGATTTCATACCAGGTGGATTAGCATAATTCTGCTTTTCTGTCTAAAATAAATTTCTAAATAATTAAAAATCAAAATAAAAGAATGCATAAGGTTACAAAGCAGGAAGTGCAAAGATAACAACCATGATATAGCTGGAATCTCAGACACATAATTAACAGGACTGGTTTCCACAGCTAGACACAAGTCAATGCATTCGTACATCATACTTAAGTTTTATTATACAGGAAATAATGGAAATCTGTTATCTGTTCCCATGCA